>SJXQ01010024.1:0-18192 GCA_006408695.1 Aepyceros melampus | reverse complement strand
GGGCTCTCTCCAAAAGCCTTTAGCAGGGATGGGGAGTTGAGGTCCAGGTCTCCCTCTCCAGGGCCCATGTAGACAGTTGTCAGGACCACAAAACCCAGTGGCCCGGACTAAACAAGAAGAGAAAAGTGGTTTCCCGTCGCCTGCGGCCAGCCTTCCTCCAGGATCTTCATCTTTTCCTTTCCCCACCAGGTCTACAGGTGTTGCCCCCACTGAGCTCGGACTAGTGGTCCCTCCAGGATTCACACCCATGCTGTGGATGACAGCACAGACAGACGCAGGGCCAGGGCTGCAGGCAGACCTCAACCCACAACCCTAAGCAGGGAGAGGCCTTCCTCCCTGTGCTCAAGGGCACTTCAGTCCTACAGGCTTCTCTCACCTCCCTTTTCTTGGGGCTTGTTGGAAGCCCCAGCACTGTGCTGATGCTCTTGTTAGGAGAGCATCCTAGGGAGGTGCTGGGATGCCTGACCTTACTTGCTGGGTCAGTTCCTCTGAAAGAGATGGACCTTGTACAGACCAAGGACATCTGGTGATGCAAGCAGGGATGGAGACTGTGGGAAAGAGCTCAGGGAGAGGTGGCCTGGGAAGGTCCTGTTTGCGTCTGACCATCTCAACCATCCCAGCATCCCACTTCTCTCTGAGGCAAGGGGTGGTGCCCAGCAGCCTGCCTAGGCTCCCATGGAGCTTCTGACAGCTACTTGATCCCAAGGCTGCCCCACTCCTTGGGTCCTGCTCACTCATTCTTGCCACATCATGAATCTCAGAGGGGGCTTTGGGCATGAAGGACACAGAAGAGGAGGCGCCAGGACCCTTGGATTGGTTGATCTTGCCCTCAGTGAATGTCTCATGGACTCTGGCCCTCCACACAGATGACTCTACCTGGCCCCATAGAACCATGGGTCCAGCTGCCCCTGGCCTCATGTTCTGCTGAGGTTGGAAAAAAAAACAATAAACACAAATGCAGCTAGCCACCTGGCCTCTCTGTCTGCTTCCTTGGCATGGGTCTGCTTCATGCTGCAGCTCTAAATGCCCCTGAGCAGCCTTCTTATACCTTGGACTTTTTCAATAACATTGGAGTTCAACTGACAAGTATTCCCTGCCCAATATATGCTCTCGGGTACTGTGTAGGGGGGCCCTGGCGGGGTGGGAAGCCAGCAGGCCTGAAGACCCAGGACGTGGGCTCAGCCCTGATAGCACTGACTGGGAACACATTCTGGGCACTGAGGAATCGGTCCCCCAGCTGTCTGACCGGGACCAAAGCGGGTTGGAGAGGGGCTTGTCAGAAGGACATTGCTGGGAACCAGAACAGAGCCAACTGAATACTACCCCAATGTACAGAGGCTCAGAAGTGAAATCCTTCCTGATTGGAGGCCTCTGGGTGGGGAAACTTCGCTCCTAGGGCTGCCTAACACCCCTAACTTCTTCCCTCCTTCCCAGCTCTAGGCACTTGCCAGCTTTCCTGTCCCAGAGTTTGGGAGAGAGGTGGTTAGAAAGGCAAGATTCCCAGGCTCATTTACCCAACTCATAGGATGAGTCCCAGTCGCTGCCCCGCCAGTGTTCCCTGACTCCAAAGGTCTGCCTCTATGACACTGGGAGCCACTTTTTTGAGGCACTGTCCAGAGAGCCCAGGGTCCAGCTCCAGGCTTCCTTCTCTCCCCTGCCAGCACTCCTTGACTCTGGCCTCTGGATACCCTGTCTTTCCGCAGACAATAAGTCTGCACCCTGCAGGCCTCTGTACAAATACACTTGCCAAGGCAGATGGGCTGGCCCTGTCCTTCAGAGGCCTCCACTTTCTCCTCTTGTGTTCCTGCAATCCCTGGGATTCATCTCACCTGGGCCCATGATGGGGTAGCCTTGGGTCGTCCTGCCTTCCTAGTGCTTGCCTGGCCTCCCCTCAGTTCCTACCTTCAGCCTGTGTGGCAGAGACCCAAAGCCTGGCAGCCACACCCTGTTCCATGCAGGCTTTGAGCGGTTTCTACAGTCCAGGGCCCTCCCAAGCTGATTACCTGCTACATGCTGATCTTACGAGATACAGGTTATTACTGAGAGTGACAGCTCTGGTTCCTGGAATGGGTCAGGTGCTGTGGCTGGTGTAAATACGATGTGGTATTTGTCCTCATGGATCTCACAACTATGCCCAAGCCACAGTTTGAGTCTATGCTGCCCACACCTGGGAATTCCTTGGGGGTCGAATGGTTAGGACCCTGTGCTTCCTCCACTGCCAGGAGTCCAGTTTCAGGAAATTGAGATCCCACAAGCTGCTCAGTGCAGCCAGTCAATCGGTCAAGACACTTCCCACTCCCTCATTCATAGCAGGCAGAGCCAATCACTTATGATGCTTGCTCTAGACTGAATTGTGTCCTTTCAAAATTCATACATGGAGCCCAAACTCCTCCGCCTTTGTGGCTGTATTTGAAGATAAGACCTTTAAGCAGGTGATAAAGGTTACATGAAGTCATAAGAGTGGGACCCTAATCTGATAAAACTGGTGACCGTGTGTGAAGAGGAAGAGAGTCCAGAGCTCTCTGCCCCATGTGACGACACAGCAAGGAGGCAGCCACCCACAAGTCGAGGGGAGTCTTCACCAGGAATCAAATCAGCCTGCACCTTGGTCTGGAACTTCTAACTTCCAGATCCATGAGAAAATAAATTTCTTTGTCTAAGCTACCTAGTCTATTGTATTTTATCCTGGCAGCCTAGGCTGACTGACAAAATTTTCTTTCTCACGTATCTTGGTTTTGGTACCCCTAGAGGCAGAACCTGGGACAGGTTCCCTGCTGCAGAACTCTGGAAGACAGTGTAGAACACATCTGAGTTTTCTCGCCCAAAGGGCAAGAGGATCTGGGATATTGATCCTCCAGCCCTCATCTGTCACTACCTAGAGGCTGCTCCCAGGAGATTAACTCTCTGACACTTCTGGCCTGCCTGTCCCTCCTGCAGGGAAAAAGCCACTAGTAGGCTTTATTGTAGGATATTGTAAACAAATTCTGAAACAGTGAGGGGACATGGACAAGTATAACCAAAAGTTCTACTATTCTATAGAACCACCAGGGTCACAAAATTCTTTTTACACAGTCTCTAGTCAGGGCTGTCACTTGAGATGATAACTATTAACCATATCTGGCAAATAATCACACCAAGCCTTTTTGTAACTGATAAATTAGTGAGTGAGTGAATCTGGACCATGAATCATGGATCAGTACAAGACAAGCCTGCAAACAAGTCTGGGCCTGCATCTGGGTCTGCAGCACCTCCAGCAAAGCAACAAAGGCATTTTTTTTTTCTGGTTCTCACAGTTAGAACATGTCTCTGGACTTCTAGCATTCTCTAGTTGAAAGGTACTCTATTCTCCATAGCTCCAGCCATCCTGTTGTTCAGTTGCTCAGATGTATCCGACTCTATAATCTCTTGGACTGCAGCATGCCAGGCTTCCCTGTCCTTCACTATCTCCCAGAGTTTGCTCAAACTCATGTCCATCAAGACAGTGATGCCATCCAACCATCTCATCCCCTGTCTTCCCCTTTTCCTCTTGCCTTCGATCTTTCCCAGCATCAGGGTCTTTTGCAATGAGTCAGTTCTTTGAATCAGGTGGCCAAAGTATTGGAATTTCAGCTTCAGCATCAAGTCCTTCCAATGAATATTCAGGACTGATTTCCTTGAGGATTGACTGGTTTGATCTCCTTGCAGTCCAAGGGACTCTCAAGAGTCTTCTCCAACACCACAGTTGAAAAGCATCAATTTTTCAACACTCAGCCTTCTTGATAGTCCAACTCACCCATCTGTACATGGCTCCTGGGAAAACCATAGCTTTGACTATAAGGACCTTTGTTGACAAAGTGATATCTCTGCTTTTTAAAATGCTGTCTAGATTTGTCATAGCTTTTCTTCCAAGGAGCAGGTGTCTTTTAAATTCATGGATGCAGCCACCACCCACCATGATTTTGGAGCCCAAGAAAATAAAGTTTGTCCAGCCATCCTGAGTCAGGGTGATGTTAAACTAGTGACATAAGCTTGGTCTTGATCTTACATAAATCTCTATGGAGACCCCACTGCCCAACAAATGCTAGCATATAACAAGGTCCTAATTCTAGGACAGTCCTGAGGCTTTGTAGACAAGACAAGACTGGGTCACAGGGATTGACCCCGGAAGTGCTGGACGCAGCAGGCCAGTGGTGAAAGTTCTAATCCTGTGCCTATGTTCATATTGGTTAGAGTGGTATCATGCACCTGGAATGGAGGTTGTCTTCACGTGGATTCCTCTAGGAGCAGAGTGTGAGACAAAGATTTGGTCTTGGAGGGTTTATTTGGGGCGTAATTTCAGGGACCAGTAGTGAGAGACAGAGGAAGGGAGGCAGGGGAGGCAAGGAAGCCCAGTACTGTGTGTGTGAGAGCAAGTCACTTCCGTGAGTTATCCGAGGCTTAGTCCCACCAGAGAACTCTGGGAAACCGTGTAAAACACATGCCTCAGATTTCCCACCTGAGGGTCAAGGAGCAAGCATCAGTCAGTAGTCAGAAGCTTCTGGGGGCAGCGAGAGGAGAGCACCACCTTCCTGGAACTTCTAGGGTGACAACAGGCCCCAGAAACTAGAGAAATCTCTCAGGCCAAGAGGTGCAGGGCTGGCAGACAGAGTCAGACAGGCGCACACTGAAGAGGCCAAGATGAGGGGCTCGGGATCAGGAGTGCCTGTGTGCACTGGAGGTGGCCCCGGCAGTCCAGCAGTAGAAGAGAAAGTTGCTTTTTCCTAGTTGAAGTCAGTTTATGAATTTTTCATCATCTGCAGGTCATCCCTGTCCTGAGACCAGATGACACAAACTCTGCTCAGACTGTTTCTGGCAGAGGTACCAAGATGACAGATGACAAAGGAATCCTTCTCAGCATCAGCTCACCACCAGGCTCTTTTTTCCCACAGGGCTAATGGGGTGGGAATAAGATGGGGGTCACATTGTTGGTCACTTGACCTTTAGAGAAAGAGCATCTCCCAGGAAATCCCTTGTGTGCTTATTTGTTTCCCAGCAGAACCATGCTGCTCTGTTCTGTATCCTCCAACAGCTTCTGGGGCTGTACTTGGCTCAGACAGGACCCACTGTGAACGGGCCTCACTGACTCCAAGGAGTCTGACCGCAGCTTTGACCAGCCCTGATGCTGACTGTTTTGCTAAACATCCTCCTCTTCCCATCCCTGCCCATATTGGAGGGGCCCTTAGTTTCTTCCAAAAAGAAAAATCTCCCAGGGAACTCTTTAGCAGTCCAGTGGTTAGAACTCAGAGCTTTCACTGCTGTGGTCTGAGTTCAATTCCTGGTCGGGGATCTAACATCTCACAAGCCACATGGTGCAACCAAAAAAAAAAAAAAATCTCCCAGAAAAATGGAAACTGACGTGTAATTCTTAGAAAGGCTGGTCTTTTCAACAAATGGCTTTGGGTCAATCAAATATTCATATGTAAAGATGGAACTTGACCTCTATTCACAGCATTCACAAAAATCAATTAAGATGACTGTGGACATAAATGTGAAAGCTAAAACAGTAAAACCTCAGGCCTTTGAATATGTTATTAGTTGTTTGCCAGAGTAACCTCTAAGGTCTATTTCCCCCACCATATGGTCGACTTAGAATGAAACAAGCATTATACATGGTTGAGGTGTAAAAAAAAAAAAAAATCTCCCAGAAAAATGGAAACTGACGTGTAATTCTTAGAAAGGCTGGTCTTTTCAATAAATGGCTTTGGGTCAATCAAATATTCATATGTAAAGATGGAACTTGACCTCTATTCACAGCATTCACAAAAATCAATTAAGATGACTGTGGACATAAATGTGAAAGCTAAAACAGTAAAACCTCAGGCCTTTGAATATGTTATTGGTTGTTTGCCAGAGTAACCTCTAAGGTCTATTTCCCCCACCATATGGTCGACTTAGAATGAAACAAGCATTATACATGGTTGAGGTGTTTCAAATGGGCCCCCAAATCTCTTATCTCTTCCCTAAGATGACTTCTCCAGATAGAAAGTTCACAGATCACACAGTGTCTTTGTCCCCTGGTTCTAGAAGAGCCAGGCTCTTCAGTGATTGTCAGAGGCTCCTTGCTCCTACTCCTGGTCTGACCAACTTCCCCTCCTTGTCCACAGCTTTGCACATACACCCACGAGCTTCCTTCCTCTGCTGCCATTCCAGCAGGCAGTAACAACACACTTTTGGTGACAGAAGGGAATGAGCCACCTTGAAGCCAGCTACTTTGAAGTCTGGTGTTCATAAGAAGACCCTCAAAGTGAGAGTCCTGATTGATGTGGGCACTGACCTCTCTGATGGACTCAGGTCCTCCTATCACTTCTTCCACACTTTCCTGCTCACTTTCACTAAGGGATTTTTTGATAACTGGAATTTCTTAGTTGAATGTAGTCTAAATTATCAATATTTTCTTTATGGTTAGTGTTTCTTGTATCCTTTTTAAGAAAACTTCACCTATCCCCAAATCAAGAAGATACTTTAATTTTTATATATGGTGTGAGCAAGGGGTCAAGTTTAACTCACATATTGTAATACTTTATCCACAGATTATCTTGAATTTTCTTAAGTTGATATTGTCATCTGTGTTATCATCAGTGTTATTTCTTCATTTCCAATCCTTATTTCTTTTCTTTCCTAAATACACCATTGGTGCCTTCAATCAAAGTTAAATAGAAGTAGTGTTAGTGGGCAGTTTCATTTCATTCCTCATCATGAACGGCAAACTTTTAACATTAAGTGTCATGTTTGGTTTTATAGGCATCCTTCTATTCCTAATTTTCTAAAAAAAAAGAAAAAAAGTTTAATTATGAATGGATGCCTAATTTTATGGAATGCTTATGTGCATATAATTGAGAGAATCATATGAATTTCTCCATTATTTTGTTGTGCTGAATTGCATTCATTATATCTCTAACGTTGAACGATTACAAATCAAACGCTCACTAGGTCATTCTACCTCGATGCAAACCTGTCTTCCCTCAACTGAACCCTTAGCTCTGGGTCCCTTCTTTTGGAGTTCCAGAAAGACACTCAGGGACCCTCTGTCTGGGTGCCCTGCTTCTACTCACTTCTCAAAGGAGAAGGTGTCCAAGCCCATCCCTGCCCCCGCCTTGCCTCAGTCCTGAGGAGATGGGGAGTGAGGAGGGGCAGTTGCCGGGATTAGAGCTGAAGGGACTGTCAAGGGGTGTTCCGAGTACATACGCAGCCCCCACTGGAGACAGAGCAAAAGAGAAATGGTGACTTTAAAGATACAGAAGAGACTTTCCAGCAAGGCAGTAACAGAAACAGGACTTTCAAGACAAACAAGATATTTATGTACGGTCCTTGTGGCAATTTTATTCCTTGAGAGAGAAAGAGCCAAGTGTTTAAAAAAAGGGAAGGAAAACACTGTCAAGCAGAGATCTGTTGTTCCTTGGAGCCCAGCATCCTGGCATCTTGGTTCTCCAAAGCCTTTCTTTCCTCATTCCCTGCCAGCCTGGGAATGAACACTGCCCTGAGGACACTTGGCTGTGCTGTGGGCCCCTTGGGGTGAGCTGCCAGGGCTCCCAGGGGAGGTGTGGTGCCTCCCCGTGGCCAGGGTGTAAGAGTCTGTCCACTTGGCACCATGGCCAAAGGCCATGCTATAATGCGCAGCCGTCCCGTGAGTCCAGTTCCTGAAAGCCTGCCTTGGGGTGGAGGGTTGGGCAGGAAAGCCGTCTGGCCTGGCTCCCTGCCCCTGCGGCCTGGGGTTCCACCCAGCTGGGAGCCTAGCCTTCCTCCACATATCCCCCCTCACCCAGGGCCTGAGTCCACCTTCAGGTGGGTGGAGGAGGGTCTGGCCACTGGGGCTGGCATTGACTCAAGCCCAGCCAGCTTTGGCTTCTGTGGTGAAAGTGAGTTTGTCTGGGCTATTCCCCAGGCCCTTCTTGGAGCCAGGCCCAGAGGGCCACCTCGCCAAGACAAACTGCCTGCCGCGTGGAATGTGGTTGAGTGGCTGCTCGCAGGCCCCAGCCTGGCATGCCTGTCAGTGGTGCTCACATGGTTCTGCAGCATGGAGCCCTAGAGGATACCCAGGGGCGGAGCAGGCCGGGCCAGGAGCAGGTGACAAGAGGCAACCAGGTCGTGCTGTGCCCCTTTTTGAGTGACGTGGGGCCATCCCCTCTCTCAGTCTCACTTGAAAACCAAAAACTCACAATCAAGCCTCTAGGTTGACAGAACTCCTCCAAGCCCACTTCTGCAAGGGAGCAGCTTAGTTGCAGAAGGTGAGGGAGGAGGGCTGCAAGGAGGCACATGTGCCTGCGTGTAGACGTGTGCAGTGGGGCTGCCAGAGCAGGAGAAAGAGCAGCAGCAGGGCCTCCTCTTCCCTTAACACAGCCCAGGAGGAAAGGCGACATGGGTGATGCAGCCTTTGCCACAAGCCCATCCCCTTAGGTGGATCCCCTGGAAGCAGAGCCTGAAATGGGGGGTGGAATGCATGTGGATGTGCTCTCTGGAAGAAAGGGGCTGAGGGAGGCAGAGCAGTGTAAGGGAAAGAGCTCAGTGAGAATGTGGGATCAGCGGGACCTAACATGATGCCACATGACAGTCGGCAAGGAGATGGCCAGCTGCTCATTGGCCACAGGTTGCCAGATGGGATAGAGCCTGGAACCCCTGAATCCAGAAGCTCCCACTCGGCCAGAAGCAATACTTGAGGGAAGGGTAGTGGCCAACACTCCCACAGGCGGGGGATGTGCACACTGGCGGGTAAGGAGGACAGTGTCCCCAGGGGGACACTGAGGGCCTCCCCTCTACCCATTTACCTAGAGCCTCCAAGAACAAGGCCTTTAGTCCTCTTTATGGCACCACAGCTACTTGGGTGGCAAGGACTCCCCTTCTGTTTAAGGCAGGGCTTCTAAGAAGTGTCTTGACCCATCAACAAAGGGCAGAAATCCACCAAGGAAGATCAGATGAGGCTCTGCACAGCTCTGTACCACAGGGGCATGTAGCCAGTAGAAGCTGACTCAGTTGTGGTCACTCACTTAGATGGTGATGGGTGGGGTCTACACTGGCTCTGCTGACCCGGGCTCACCATTCTTTGCCACAGATGTCTCCAAAAGTTGACCCACCCTCTTATGCTTGTCCCTCTTCCTTCTCAAGTCAGGCCTCATTCCCTTCTCTTCTACCTCCTAAGTTAAGGGACCCTCAGCTGGTCCCCTAGGAAGGGGCGTGGCAGTCTTGCTGTCCTGAGTCTCTTTCCAAGGTGTCAACTTGGCATCAACTCCTGTTTCCTTCAAGCTTTCCATTTCACACTCGAGAGCCAATTCCTAAAACAAAACAAAGACTACTGAGCCTGCTCTGTTTCACGCTGCTCTCGGCCATGTGGACATTACTGACTGACTAGGGGGAAGACCATGGAAATGAGAAAAGGGAGAAGGAGGCGAGTCCAAGGAGGCAGTACGGTGTCCAGAGGAAACACAGCAGTGGGATCCAGCAGCGCGAACCCGAGAAGGGGACACTCACCAGCAAAGTGGACGGGAGCAAGCGTCAGGGGAAATAAGAGACGTGGGAAAGCCCTTCATGCATACACACAAAACCAGACAAACAAGCGAAATAAACAGAAAGAGCCACAGAGTCTACCACTTGTGAGAAGATGGAGTAGAAGCATTTTCCCTACTCCTTCTGCTGAGTATAATTTAAAACAAATGCAGAAGGGCTGCGAAAGGTAGAAAAGGGGAGGCAGATTATCTGAGGACCTCAGTATCTGAGGAAAGACACATCAGTGAGTTCTGTGGGTTTTCTTTTGGCCCTACATACCCAGATTTAGAAGTGAAGAAGCTGCCAACTCAGAAAATGCCAATGGGTGTGAAGAACGGCAAAAGGGCCCAACAAAAACCTGCTCCATTTCTAGTCAACAGACCAAGACAGGGGCAAGCTGGTAAGATAGAAACTTTCAGGCAAAAGAAGTTTATATCCTAGCCAAATTCCCCAGAAGAATCTGTGGCCCCACTTGCACTCACTGCAGCAAAGGCCCAGTGAGGAGCCTAAACTTCCACCTGCGCCTGGGCTGCAATGAGGTACCCCAGTGCCCCACCGTTGTGATGCAGGAGAAAACCAAGTAGAGAGCCAAGGTTTTCTTCCCGACCTGCCAGCGATGAGGCCTCCCCTGGGCCGCTACTCATGTATTTCACCACATCAGCTGAAACCACGTGGAAAGCCTGCTTTTCCACCCCACTCAGCGGTACAAATGGGGCTTCTCATTCTCCCTGCTGGGATGATGCTACAGGAAACCTAATAGGAGTCAGGACTTTGACCGTGTACTAGAGGTAACAAGGCTACCCCAACCTGTGGTGTCAGTGGAGATCCCAATTGGAGGGAGGCTTCCCACCCCTGCCCATCAGTGAAAAGGAGCACCACCTCTGGGTGTGAGCAGAGGCCAGTGAGAAACTTAGACTTTCTACCTCCACCTGGCAAACTGGTGTCAGAAAAAGCCAGTTAAAATAGAAAATTTAAATAAGTTCTAGAGTCTCACAATATAGTGTAAACCTGTCCACATTTCAGTTGAAAAACAGTCCTCATCCCAAGAACCAGCAGTTTGTAAAATGGAGGAAGAAGAAAACTATCCCTAGATGCGACATCAAAATGACAGAGATGTTAGAACTATCTGACAAAGATGAAGCAATCATGATAAGAATGCATCAACAAAAGATTACGAATATGTTTAAGACAAATAAAAGATAGCCTCAGCAAGCAAATAGAAAATATCAGTGGAGAAATTAAACCCATAAAGAAAAGAACCAAGTGGGAATATTATAACCAAAAAATACAATAACTGACATAAAAACCTCAGTGGATGGGCTCAACAGCAGAATTGAGGATATGAAGGAAATAATCTATAGATAGAATACAAAATAATAGAAATGACCAAATTGGAACAAAATGGAAACAGACTGAAAAAATAAATAAAAACCTGTGGGGCTGTAACAAAAGAGCTAACCTTAGTGTCATCAGAGTCCTAGAAGGAAAAGAGAAAAAGGGCAAAACTGAAAGAGTACTTGGAGAAATAATTGAAAAATGCTCACTTCTCACTCAGGTCTTAAGGACCCCAACCTCCGAAGACGACACTGTTGGAAAAGACATGTGTTGGTTGAATTACTAAGCGAATTCCATATATCTGTGTTTCTTACAAAGCTGTAATTAAAAGAACATCTGTAACTTCAGAGTGCCAAGAAGCTTGAGGAGTTGGATTACTGCATTGTTCCTGCAATTCCTCCAACACGCAGTTTAGTAAATGATACCTTGACATTAAATTTTAAGCCTTTGACTTTTATTTCCTCCACACTTTCCCAGGTTTCACAGACTTGGGGACATTTAGCTTGTGTCTTTTTTTTTTTTTTTTTTGCTGCGCTGGGTCTCCAGCGGCACTCAGTCTTCTCTAGTTGCAGTCTCAGGCTTATTTGTTGCCCCATGGCCTATGGGGGCTTCCTTGGTGGTTCAGACGTTAAAGTGTCTGTCTGTAGTGCTGGAGACCTGGGTTCAATCCCTGGGTCTGGAAGATCCCCTGGAGAAGGAAATGGCACCCCACTCCAGTACTCTTGCCTGAAAAATCCCAGGACAGAGGAGCCTGGTAGGCTACAGTCCATGGAGTCGCAAAGAGTCGGACACGACTGAGCGACTTCACTACTACTTTACTACGACATATGGGACCTTAGTTCCCCAACCAGAGGTCAAACCCAAGTTCCCTGTACTGGAAGGTGGATTCTTAACCACTGAACCATCAGGGAAGTTCCTAGCATGTATCTTTTCTCTCACAGGCTGGAACCACTTTTGTCTTTCTCTCCATGTGTATCGAACAGGTTTTATCTCAAGCACATTCTAGTACATATCATGTCTTTATTCAAATTAGAAAAAGACGTCCCTTTGTCAAGTAAAAGAATGGACTATATTATATATTTCTTAACAATAATAATTAAGACAAACATACAGAAGCACCTGATGCCTCCCATAGCTGAGAGCCTTTTGTGTCACCTGATACCTGGGCTGGAGCAGTATTCTTGTCTCCAGAACCCAAAAAGGCCACCGGTCACTGTGCTTCCTTTTTGTGGTGGAGGATGCAAGATGCAGTCATTAGTCTTTTACCTTGGAGGAGACACCGTGGCATGCCCCTGCCTTATGGATCCCATAGAGCTTTACTGAAGTGGCGGTTTCCTGAATCTTCATAGGGTTTCTTTCCCACTGTCTGGAATGCATGTGTCTTACCAAGGCCTCTAGTGTGCTAGCCATATCATGTTCATCTCGCCCAACCAGTGTGATGTCAGCAGTGTAAAGGACCATGGTAGCATTCTGCATGTTGTGCAAATGGTCCAGGTGTCTTCAGACTACGTTATGATAAAGACCAGGAAAGGTAACACAACCCCAAGCGCAAAACTTTAAGTATTTTTGACCGTTCTGTGTGAACTAGAACTGTTTCTGATCCTCTTTTCAAACTGAAATGGAATTCTAATATGGAATTCCCTGTATTAACAAATTTAAAAAAGAAATGACCATCTCAGTAGATTCAGAAAAAAAAAAAAAACATGTGACAAAATCTAACATTCATTCCCTGGTGGCTCAGACAGTAAAGAATCTGCTTGCATGCAGGAGACCCGGGTTTAATCCCTGGGTCAGGAAGATCCCCTGGAGAAGGGAATAGCAACCCACACCAGTATTCTTCACTGGAGAATCCCACAGACAGAGGAGCCGCATGGGCTACAGCCCATGGGGTTGCAGAGTCAGACACAACGGAGCAGCTAACACATGCATGCAACATTCATTCTTGATAAAAATCCTCAGCAAACTAGGATTAGAATGGAGCCTTCTCAATGTGATAAAGGGCATCTATAAAAACCTAACAGCTAATATCAAACAGAGTGTTTCTCTCCTAAAATCAGGAACAGGGCAAAGAAATCCACTCTTACCAGTCTTGTGCTTCTTTGATCCACAGGCTTTTGTTTTTCACCAAACTTGGGGAATTTTCAGCCCCTTTTACTTTGTACTGGAAGTTTTAGCAAGTGCAGTAAAGCAAGAAAAAGAAATTTAAAAAGAAAGAAAATGCTTAATATTGTAAAGGAATAAATAAAATTATCCATATTAACAGATGATATAACCATCTATGCAGAAAATTCTAAGCAATCTCTCTTTTTTTTAACTCCTAGATCTAATGAACAAGTTTAGCAAGGTCACAGATTTGAGATCAATATACAGTATTCAATCATACTTCAGTATACTAGCAATGAAGAATGCGACATCTTTGAGAATAGTAACTGTATTAGTTTGCTAGAGCTGCCACAGATGGGTAAGTAAAAGAACAAAAACTTATTTTCTCACAGTTCTGGGTATGAAGTTCAAGATCAAGGTGTTTGAAGTTTGCTTTCTCCTGTCCCATCTCTCCCTGTTTTATTGATGGACGTCTTTTCACTGTATCCTCACATGGCCTTTTCTCTGGGCATACACATCCCTAGAATGTCTCCCTCTTTTTATAAGGACATGAGTCATATTGAATTAGGGCCCACCCATCTGACCTCATTTAACCTTAAG
Source organism: Aepyceros melampus (assembly GCA_006408695.1). NCBI lineage: Eukaryota > Metazoa > Chordata > Mammalia > Artiodactyla > Bovidae > Aepyceros > Aepyceros melampus. The sequence continues at coordinate 4,659 of SJXQ01010024.1, read as the reverse complement.
TACCTTTTGAAAGTCTTTATCTTCAAATACAGTAACAATCTGAGATGTGTGTGGGAGAGGACTTCAACATATGAATTTGAGGGAACAGATTTGAGTTCATACAGTACCATTTACAATAGCTCCAAAGAATGAAATTATCTGATATTAATCTAGTCAAATACAGAATCTAAATGCTAGAAACTACAAAATGCTAATGAAAGGAATCAATGAATTAATAAAAGGAAGAGCATACCATGTTTATGGATTGGGAGACATAATATATTTAAGATATATATTCTCCCCCATATTGGCCAATAAATTTAATGTAATTCACACCAAATTTCCAGGCTTCCCTTCCTGAAACAGTAAAGCTTCCCTTGCTCAGACAGTAAAGAATCTTCCTGCAATGGGGAGACCTGGGTTCTATCCCTGGGTCGGGAAGATCCCCTGGAAGAGGGCATGGCAACCCACTCCAGTATTCTTGCCTGGAGAATCCCCATGGACAGAGTAGCCTGGCAGGCTACAGTCCATGGAGTCACAAAGAGTTGAACATGACTGAGCACCTAAGCACAGCACAGCACAAACCAAACTTCCAGCAGGACTCTTTGTAAGTATGGACAAGCTAAATCTAAAATGTATATAGAAGGAATTCTCTGGTGGCTCAACAGTAAAGAATCCACCTGCCAAGGCAGGAGACAGGAAGATCCCACATGCCATGGAGCAACAAAGCCCATGCACCACAACTATTGAGCCTGTGCTCCAGAACCTGGGGACCACAGCTACTGAGCCCATAGGAAGCAACTACTGAAGCCTGCACCCTCTAGAGCCCATGCTCTGCAGCAAGAGAAACCACTGCAGTGAGAAACCCACACACTGCAACTAGAGGAAAGCCACACAGCAATGAAGACACAGCAGAGCCAAAAATAAATTAATTGACTAAATTAAATTATTTGAAAAGTATATTGTCGACTAAAAAAGATACACATTGTACTGCTAGGGAAACAGTGCCTCAGATAGCGCTAAGAGACTGCTCTGAGGAGATTGAGGGGACAGTCAACATATATGATTTTGGTGAAGAAGGATTTCAGTGCTATCAAGTGTTTATTTTACAAAAGAGTTTCTGTAGTCACAAGGAGCTGATGTCATCATGAAGGGATTTAGCGCTTTTCGAGATATGAAGACATGCAAGGATTGAGATCATGAAATCAGTTCCTGAAAATATCTATCTAAAGACCTGTTCCACAAGTTTTCCTGGGGCACAAAGTGTTCTCCACCCTGAACTCCCTTCAGGGTGTGTTGAAGATCAACAGCTGCAGCAGCACAGGATTCAGTCCCCGCAGAGGCAGACAGCAAATGCCCTCTGCTGTTGCTGCTGCAAAGTTGCTTCAGTCATGTCCTACTCTGTGCGACCCCATAGACGGCAGCCCACCAGGCTCTGCTGTCCCTGGGATTCTCCAGGCAAGAACACTGGCGTGGGTTGCCATTTCCTTCTCCAATGCATGAAAGTGAAAAGTGAAAGTGAAGTCACTCAGTCGTGTCTGACTCTTCGAGACCCCGTGGACTGCAGCTTACCAGGCTCCTCCATCCATGGTGAGAGTACTGGAGTGGGTTGCCATTGCCTTCTCCGCCAAATGTGCTCAGCAAGCACCAACATGTAGTTGGCAGGGTCTCCTCCTGGTAATAAATTTGACCACACTTTGGGAGACATTTCATGACCATTTTGTCCCATGTTGCTCAGTTCAGTTCAGTCGCTCAGTCGTGTCCGACCCTTTGCGACCCCATGAATCGCAGCACGCCAGGCCTCCCTGTCCATCACCAACTCCTGGAGTTCACTCAGACTCACGTCCATTGAGTCCATGATGCCATCCAGCCATCTCATCCTCGGTCGTCCCCTTCTCCTCCTGCCCCCAATCCCTCCCAGCATCAGGGTCTTTTCCAATGAGTCAACTCTTCGCATAAGGTGGCCAAAGTACTGGAGCTTCAGCTTTAGCATCATTCCTTCCAAAGAAATCCCAGGGCTGATCTCCTTCAGAATGGACTGGTTGGATCCCCTTGCAGTCCAAGGGGCTCTCAAGAGTCTTCTCCAACACCACAGCTCAAAAGCATCAATTCTTCGGTGCTCAGCCTTCTTCACAGTCCAACTCTCACATCCATACATGACTACTGGAAAAACCATAGCCTTGACTAGACGGACCTTAGTCGGCAAAGTAATGTCTCTGCTTTTGAATATACTATCTAGGTAGGTCATAACTTTTCTTCCAAGGAGTAAGTGCCTTTTAATCTCATGGCTACATTCACCATCTGCAGTGATTTTGGAGCCCAGAAAAATAAAATCTGACACTGTTTCCACTGTTTCCCCATCTATTTGCCATGAAGTGATGGGACCGGATGCCATGATCTTTGTTTTCTGAATGCTGAGCTTTAAGCCAACTTTTTCACTCTCCTCTTTCACTTTCATCAAGAGGCACTTTAGTTCCTCTTCACTTTCTGCCATAAGGGTGGTGTCATCTGCATATCTGAGATGTTTGATATTTCTCCCAGCAATCTTGATTCCAGCTTGTGTTTCTTCCAGCCAAGCGTTTCTCATGATGTACTCTGTATATAAGTTAAATAAGCAGGGTAACAATATACAGCCTTGACGTACTCCTTTTCCTATTTGGAACCAGTCTGTTGTTCCATGTCCAGTTCTAACTGTTGCTTTCTGACCTGCATATAGGTTTCTCAAGAGGCAGGTCAGGTGGTCTGGTATTCTTTCAGAAATTTCCAGTTTATTGTGATCCACACAGTCAAAGGCTTCGGCATAGTCAATAAAGCAGAAATAGATGTCTTTCTGGAACTCTCTTGCTTTTTCCATGATCCAGCGGATGTTGGCAATTTGATCTCTGGTTCCTCTGCCTTTTCTAAAACCAGCTTGAACATCTGGAAGTTCACAGTTCACGAGAACTTGCTGAAGCCTGGCTTGGAGAATTTTGAGCATTACTTTACTAGCATGTGAGATGAGTGCAATTGTGTGGTAGTATGAGCATTCTTTGGCATTGCCTTTCTTTGAGATTGGAATGAAAACTGACCTTTCCAGTCCTGTGGCCACTGGCACATTTGCTGGCATATTGAGTGCAGCACTTTCACAGCATCATCTTTCAGGATCTGAAACAGCTCAACGGGAATTCCATCACCTCCACTAGCTTTGTTCGTAGTGATGCTTTCTAAGGCCCACTTGACTTCACATTCCAAGATGTCTGGCTTTAGATCAGTGATCACATCATCATGATTATCTGGGTCATGAAGATCTTTTTTGTACAGTTCCTCTGTGTATTTTGCCACCTCTTCTTAATATCTTCTGCTTCTGTTAGGTCCATACCATTTCTGTCCTTTATTGAGCCCATCTTTGCATGAAATGTTCCCTTGGTATCTCTAATTTTCTTGAAGAGATCTTTAGTCTTTCCCATTCTGTTCTTTTCCTCTATTTCTTTGCACTGATCACTGAGGAAGGTTTTCTTATCTCTTCTTGCTATTCTTTGGAACTCTGCATTCAGATGCTTATATCTTTCCTTTTCTCCTTTGCTTTTCACTTCTCTTCTTTTCACAGCTATTTGTAAGTTCTCCCCAGACAGCCATTTTGCTTTTTTGCATTTCTTTTCCATGGGGATGGTCTTGATCCCTGTCTCCTGTACAATGTTACGAACCTCATTCCATAGTTCATCAGACACTCTATCAGATCTAGATCCTTAAATCTATTTCTCACTTCCACTGTATAATCATAAGGGATTTGCTTTAGGTCATACCTGAATGGTCTAGCGTTTTTCCCTGCTTTCTTCAATTTAAGTCTGAATTTGGTAATAAGGAGTTCATGATCTGAGCCACAGTCCGCTCTGGTCTTTTTTTTGTTGACTGTATAGAGCTTCTCCATCTTTGGCTGCAAAGAATATAATCAGTCTGATTTCGGTGTTGACCATCTGGTGATGTCCATGTGTAGAGTCTTCTCTTGTGTTGTTGAAAGAGGGTGTTTGCTATGACCAGTGCGTTCTCTTGGCAAAAAGAGATGGAGATAAATTCCTCCCTTCTCAAGGTCTCCAAAATTCCTTGAAATTTCTGTACGTGTTAGTGAGATAGCCTTCCTAACTTATCTGATAAAGCTACTGGAACCTAATAGTTTCCAGTATCTGGAGGTATCAGAGAGAAAAGGTAAATGTTTCAATTTTGCTTACAAAAGTATATAATTTTACCAAATTACTGTAAGTCATAAGTAGTTTGAGGTAAAGGTTTTCCTTATATCAGGAAAACACAGATTCAAACCAGTAGTTTTTCAGATAGAAACCATAAAAGTTATAAGCATATTCACCAGTTCATTCAGCCCTTTTGTTCATCTTTTGAAACCATCAGATTTCCCATTAGAATTCTTTAATTTTTTACCAAGCTCAGCATTATGGTTTAAAAATCAGAAACTTGTATTTATCCAAAAGTCTTTTCTATAAATCTTAAAGAGGAAGATTACAAACGCAAAGAGGATGTTTACAAACGCATCATAATAAAACCATAACTGTCTATAATGACAAAAGATTTAAAGCATGCTGAAAATATGAAACTTGGGTACTACTGGGACAACATTTGAAGATAGTAACTAGAATTATGACTGATAGTATTTTACCAGGACATATCAGAATTTTAGGCACTCCATGTAAT
>SJXQ01010023.1:196469-221311 GCA_006408695.1 Aepyceros melampus | reverse complement strand
TTTTGTACTGTGATGTTGGAGAAGACTCTTGAGAGTCTCTTGGATTGAAGGGAAATCCAACCAGTCCATCCTAAAGGAGATCAGTCCTGAGTGTTCATTGGAAGGACTTATGCTGAAGCTGAAACTCCAGTACTTTGGCCACCTGATGCGAAGAGCTGACTCATTTGAAAAGACCCTGATGCTGGGAAAGATTGCGGGCAGGAGGAGAAGGTGAGGACAGAGGATGAGATGGTTGGATGGCATCACGGACTCAATGGACATGAGTTTGGGTGTACTCAGGGAGTTGGTGATGGACAGGGAGGCCTGGCTTACTGAAGTCCATTGGGTCACAAAGAGTGGACATGACTGAGTGACTGAACTGAACTGAAATATTTTAGCACAGATATTTCCTTTTGTTTTTCTACCATTGCATTGAGGTAAGACATTGAGGAGGTATTTTTCATTTACCAATAAGGTTATCATAACAGAGACTGTTAACTGCCTAGGGTCACACAACTACTTATTAGAAAAGAAGAGATTTTAAACCTGTGATTTTGGAGAGCCAGGTCCAAGTCAAATTTTTATAGAAGTGTATAGTTGTTTCTCATGTATTTTCAGCCTTCAGACAATCCTACCTTCTACATGAAAACTTACTAAATTCTGCTATTATCACTCATTTAAAAAAATTTTCTAATACTTTGGCATTGTCTCAAAGGTTGAATTCTGAGACTAAAATATCAAAACTTATGTAAGCATATAGCTTGTGATTGGGTCAGTTATTATATTAAAAGTAATTATCATTCTATAGCAGTCACCAAAAACTATTAATTGATTATTAGACTGAAAATATTTCATAAAAAGTCACTAATGTGCTATATTACTATATCACTGTACAGTTGATTTTTTCATTCATACTCTCTTTTAATTAAGAAAAATGCGAAATTTCTTATAGTCAGTTCAATATTGGATTTGGACTGCACACTTGATGGAACTCTATGGTACATTTTTTCCCCCAGTAAACCTGGGATATTACATATAATGCTTTTCTAAAATGCCCCTTTTAGATGCCAGTTTCTGGGAAAAAGATTGCAAAGAAGTAGATTTAAAGGTAACCATTGGAAGTCAGATATATCTATCAAAAACTCCAGGGCTTTCTTCCAAGTCCAATATTAGGTACTGAAATAAATATCTACAGGACTTAGTATATAAGAAAGTGTGTGTGTGTGTGTGTGTGTGTGTGTGTGTGTGTGTATCTTGGGGTGGAGGGGTGGAGGTAGCAGAAAAATACTAGAATTGAATTATTTCATACCAAATTCTTATTCTGCCATTGTGGTTCAAAAACACATTGGTAAATGGCAACTCACTTCAGTACTCTTGCCTGGAAAATCCCATAGACAGAGGAACCTGGTGGGCTGGAGTCCATGGGGTCGTTAAGAGTCAGACACGACTCAGCAACTTCATTTTCACTTTTTACTTTTCACTTTGATGCATTGAAGAAGGAAATGGCAACCCACTCCAGTATTCTTGCCTGGAGAATCCCAGGTATGGTGGAGCCTGGTGGGCTGCTGTCTATGGGGTCGCACAGAGTCGGACACGGCTGAAGTGACTTAGCAGCAGCAGCAGATTTAAGAATATCTGTTGTCTACAATAGGAACGTCTGGGGAGTAGTACTGTGCAAAGAAGCAGGAGAAGACACCATTTCTAGTTGGGTGTTGCTCACTTCCCATTCTATTCCTAGGGATAAATGAATTGAAGACAGGAGATTGGTTTCCCAGTTTCAGAGTACAACAATGGCAGTTGATACATTATTAGAATTTTGTATTAATCAACTGAAAATGTGTCAACAGGACCACTTTCTGATCTCTAGAGTGCTACGTATGTGTTTGTTTGTTCATTAGAGCCAAAAGCCATACATAGTTCATGAAATTCACCCATGTTAGAATTTTGAAATCTTTTACGATAAAAGTTTCCTCTATTGTTTACCTTCCACAACATCAGAAAATCTCCATTCATCCCAGGATGCCTTTGGAAGACCAAAGGAATTAATTCTCATTCTCTTTGGTTTGGGGTTTTCTCCCCTGAGGCTGAATATGAAATAACAATGACATTCTGTGAAAACTACACACAGGTTAAAATGTTGCGCAGCTTTGAGACATGCATGGAAAGGAACTCTACTAAAATAAGAACAGAGGTCATATTAAGATGATGAATACTTTTTTTAAATTAAATTGCATTCATATAACTGGTTTAATAAATTTCCAGAACAACAAAAATAATAGTCAGGAGAGAAGAAATACTTAGGTCTTTAAAATGAGTCAATGTTGCTTCTTGAAAAAGTTTTGGAGTAGAAACTCTGTCACAGATATATAATTACGGTAATTACATGGTGTTTCCTTTTTTTTTTTTGTCTTTTACAACCACAGCCATACTGCACATTTGGGATAGTAAACAAGCCTGAGCAACTTACAGGAAGGTTGTGTCAATAAATAACTCCATTAGCATTCTCATGGATGCAGTTTAGTGCACTGTAGAAAGAAATAATATTCCTGCAAGTTAGATACAAAAATTAGATATTTTCCCAGCTTTAACTTTCATAATGAAAATATGGTTAACTCCACATGTAAATTTCCTTTCAGGCTGTGAGACAAGTCAGTTGTGCTCTTTGAAAATATCTATAACTTCATGGAAGAATGGTCTATATTTACAGTCAGCAAAGCAACTGAACTAGAAAAGCTAATGTTATGTTTCTGCTGAGTCACTGTCACTTTAATGCTATGTTATCAAATCCTCTTATACTTTTATAGTCTAGGGTAGTTTTAGGTTAATGCACATTTAATGAAAAGTGAAGTGAATGGTATGGGGCAGAAACAAATATGACTGCTATTACCTGAGTGAACTGCCTCTTAATATATCCTATAGAACTTTCTGAAGTACAATCATGTGCTGCTGTAATTGAGAAAGCAGGAATTTAGATTCATAATAGGTTTGAGGTAAGATAGAAAACATTTGTTTGATATTCGATGCCTTATTTAATGACATCTTTGCTCTTGTTCAGAGGTGAACAAGACTGACAGGCAGAATGGGAGATGTTCCTTTGAAAACCAAAAACATTTTGCTCTCCTTTTGGGGATGAGGAGGGAACTTCACAAAGGAAGAGACAGATGAATTTCACAATGTCAAACAATAATGTCCAACTACACAAAGACAGATAATCACGGTGGTGTGATCACTCACCTAGAGCCAGACATCCTGGAATGTGAAGTCAGGTGGACCTTAGAAAGCATCACTATGAACAAAGCTAGTGAAGTTGATGGAATTCCAGTTGAGTTATTTCAAATCCTGAAAGATGATGCTGTGAAAGTGCTGCACTCAGTATACCAGTGAATTTGGAAAACTCAGCAGTGGCCACAGGACTGGAAAAGGTCAGTTTTCATTCCAATCCCAAAGAAACACAATGCCAAAGAATGCTCAAACTACCTCACAATTGCACTCAACTCCCACGCTAGTAAAGTAATGCTCAAAATTCTGCAAGCCAGGCTTCAGCAATACGTGAACCACGAACTTCCTGATGTTCAAGCTGGTTTTAGAAAAGGCAGAGGAACCAGAAATCAAATTGCCAACATCTGCTGGATCATTGAAAAAGCCGGAGAGTTCCAGAAAAACATCTACTTCTGCTTTATTGACTATGCCAAAGACTTTGACTGTGTGGATCACAATAAACTGAAAAATTGTGAAAGAGATGGGAATACCAGACTACCTGACCGTCCTCTTGAGAAACCTATATGCAGGTGAGGAAGCAACAGTTAGAATGGACATCGAACAACAGACTGGTTCCAAATAGGAAAAGGAGTACTTCAAGGCTGTGTATTGTCACCCTGCTTATTTAACTTATATGCAGAGTACATCATGAGAAACGCTGGACTGGAAGAAGCACAAGCTGGCATCAAGATTGCTGGGGGAAATATCAATAACCTCCGATATGCAGATGACACCACTCCTATGGCAGAAAGTGAAGAAGAACCAAAGAGCCTCTTGATGAAAATGAAAGAGGAGAGTGGAAAAGTTGGCTTAAAGTTCAACATCCAGGAAACTAAGATCATGGCATTTGGTCCCATCAATTCATGGCAAATAGATGGGGAAAACTGGAAATAGTGGCAGACTTAATTTTTGGGGGGCTCCAAAATCACTGCAGATGGTGATCACAGCCACGAAATTAAAAGATGCTTACTCTTTGGAAAGAAAGTTATGACCAACCTAGATAGCATATTAAAAAACAGAGACCTTACTTTGTCAACAAACGTGCATCTAGTCAAGGCTATGGTTTTTCCAGTAGTCATGTATGGATATGAGAGTTGGACTATAAAGAAAACTGAATGCTGAAGAATTGATGCTCTTAAACTGTGGTGTTGGAGAAGACTCTTGGGAGTCCCTTGGACTGCAAGATCTAACCAGTCCATCCTAAAGGAAATCAGTCCTGGTTGTTCCTTGGAAGGACTGATTTTGAAGCTGAAGCTCCAATACTTTGGCCACCTGATGCGAAGAGCTAACTTATTTGAAAAGACCCTGATGCTGGGAAAGATTGAGGGCAGGAGGAGAAGGTGATGACAGAGGATGAGATGGTTGGATGGCATGACCGACTCAATGGACATGAGTTTGGGGAAACTCCAGGAGTTGGTGATGGACAGGGAGGCCTGGAGTGGTGCAGTTTATGGGGTTGCAAAGAGTCAGACACAATTGAGGGACTGGACTGAACTGAAATGAACACAAAGACAAGTGAGGGTGAATTTTTGAAGAAATTGTTTATCCATTAACTGGTCCCTCTCAAAAGATTTCTTTATTTCTTTTATTGTTTAAATTTATCCAACCATATGTTTGGAGGGGGAAATCACTGGAAATATGGACATACTTTGTAAGATATCTTCTATGTCAAAGAACATATAAGAAATGGAGCATACAAAACTGGAAATAGAACTGCCTTATGACCCAGCAATCCCACTGCTGGGCCTAACACTGAGGAAACCAGAGTGGAAAGAGACACGTGTACCCCAGTGTTCATCACAGCACTGTTTATAATAGCCAGGACATGGAAGCAACCTAGATGTCCATCAGCAGATGAATGGATAAGAAAGATGTGGTACATATACACAACAGAGTATTACTCAGCCATTAAAAAGAATTCATTTGAATCAGTTCTAATAAGATGGATGAAACTGGAGCTGATTATACAGAGTGAAATAAGCCAGAAAGAAAAAACACCAATACAGTATACTATCACATATATACAGAATTTTGAAAGATGGTAATGATAACCCTGTATGCGAGACAGCAAAAGAGACACAGATGTATAGAACAGACTTTTGGACTCTGCGGGAGAGGGAGAGGGTGGGATGATTTCAGAGAATGGCATTGAAACATGTATACTATCATGTAAGAAATGAGTTGCCAGTTTAGGTTCGATACAGGATACAGGATGCTTGTGGCTGGTGCACTGGGGTGACCCAGAGAGATGATATGGGGAGGGTGGTGGGAGGGGAGTTCAGGATTGGGAACTCATGTACACCCATGACAGATTCATGTCAATGTATGGCAAAACCAATACAGTATTGTAAAATTTAAAAAATAATAAATAAATAAATAAAGAGCACACACACACACACACACACACACACAAAATAAAATGAAAATCTGAATAAAAAAAAAAAAGAAATGTAGCAACTTATCTGCCTTGGCAGATAAATGAATGGTATGGAACCCCAGTCTTTGTGTTCATGCAGAAGAGGCCTAGGTTCCAAACCAGACTCCATTACTTTTCCTTAGAGGAGGACTTACTGGCTTCAATATTTGCACCACAAGGGTCATCTGAGGTTGCTTCAAAGATCAGGGGAAGTCTTTCATTCTATTATTCAGAATGAAGTCTTGATTCAAGGATAAACCTACAAAATCCTACATCTGCAGGGCTCATATTATTTACTTAACTATCTTCATCTCCTCTGATGAAATGAAGGTCTTAAAATTTTTTTCTGTTTCATCAAATAGCTTAGTCCTCACTGATGCTAGTTGAAGCTTTTAAAAGAACAGATGTGGGAAGAGAGCAGGTTGAATAAATACTTTTAATTTATAAGTTTAAAAATTCATTTTATTTCAAATAATTTATCAGTAAAAAAATAAAATGAGCAAATAAGAACAGAAAGACATTATGATTTCACCTTTTGTTCACCTGTAAATAATATAATCAGACTATTATAGAAATTTCATTTGCAATTTATGCCTACTCCACCTTCTGAAGGAAAACTTACTCACATATCATAATGTTTGATTTCTTCCTTTAAGTTTTGCTTAAAGAGTGAGAATAACGGGGACAATCCAGAACCTTGACTTTGCATCTGGAAAACTTAGCAATGTTATCCGCTGCTACTGTGCTTCTGTGTTTAGACTGAGCTACTTCTGATCTTGGGAAAAACATTCTGTTTTCAGGAACTTTGGGGTTAGCAGAGGAGATTTGAGTGTAAGTTCTGTCTGTGAAATGGATCTATGATTTTTATTGCTTAAAAAAGAAGAGGAAGAAAGTGAAAATAAAGTTCTATTACTATTTTTACAGCTAGAATTAGCTAATTGTATTTGCATCTGAGGTTCACAGTTTTCTGCTTTTAGAAAACACCAACAGTCTGCTTGGCTACACAAAAGTCAAATGATATCTATTCAAGAAAATAAAAGTTTGTGACAGTCAAACATTAACTGCTTCACACAAAAGTGTGAAAGATTTATATTCCTTGAATGAAAAGATAATTATGATGTAAATTTATTTTTTGCTCCTTTTAGTTGGGGCTTGAGCCTGAGATTTGAAGCCTGGAGTTTAAAAGATGGAGAAGAAGAGCTACTTTGGAAAGATGGGAAAATATCAATAACTTGGCACAAGGCCAAAAAAAGGATATGGCCAAGAAGATAATGTGGTAGAGGAGGAAACATTAGTTGGGGCAATATCTTGAAAAATATATTCAGGTTTTAATTTCTTTCCCTGCACCATAGTTCCATTACAGGAAATGTCATCACACCTATTGAACCCTTGGCTTTATGTTACATATGTGCTGAGGAATATAAGGGAAGGGCATCATTTAGCAGTCTGGAGCAGAGTGAACTGGGCGGAAGGGCAGCACATGAAATGGTATGTGAAGGGCAGAGGTGATATACAGAGAAGGGTGGAGTGATATGGACAATAGTGATAATGTTGGCATTTGTCAAGAATTTAGTAGGTGTCATACATTTTTCTAGGTTCCACATGGACTCCAGAGGGGTCCAGAACAATATTTAGTGAGGGTTTAGACTTCTTGTGTAGTCAAGGCTATGGTTTTTCCAGTGGTCATGTATGGATGTGAGAGTTGGACTGTGAAGAAAGCTGAGTGCCAAAGAATTGATTCTTTTGAACTGTAGTGTTGGAGAAGACTCTTGAGAGTCCCTTGGACTGCAGGGAGATCCAACCAGTCCATTCTGAAGGAGATCAGCCCTGGGATTTCTTTGGAGGGAATGATGCTGAAGCTGAAACTCCAGTACTTTGGCCACCTCATGTGAAGAGTTGACTCATTGGAAAAGACTCTGATGCTGGGAGACATTGGGGGCAGGAGAAGAAGGTGACAGCAGAGGATGCAACGGCTGGATGGCATCACTGACTCCATGGACATGAGTCTGAGTGAACTCTGGGAGTTGGTGATGGACAGGGAGGCCTGGTGTGCTGCGATTCATGGGGTCGCAAAGAGTCAGACACGACTGAGCGAATGAGGTGAACTGAACTGAACTGAGACTTCTTGTGTGTGTCTTGGTGTACTACTAATGATCTATTAAAGGGAAGGTGAGACCTAAGCCTAGAGGCCCCAGGGAACTTCAGAATAGCTCCTTTATCCTTTACATCTAAGGAGAGCCTTTCCCTACAGTCTTTGCTACTTTATTTCCAGAATAGGACTTCAAGTAGTAGGGAGACAGTCAATGACATGGAAGACAATCCTATTACTTGCTGAAAGAGCTAATGCTATCCGCTCACACAATCTAGACTCTAAAGATCAGAATTCCAGTCCAAGTGTATAATATATTAACTATGAGTTCTAGGACAAAGCTTATGACTTGTTTGAGTTCCATTTTTCATACTACATTTGCTAAGAAGATGAAATATGATTATATACAGAGATGTTAAATGTAATATCCCATAAAAATGTAAGCTACTTTTGTATTCTTTTTACTTTTTTCTATTATAGTTTTACCATAAAATATTAGTGGAATGGCAAGTTTGGGGGATGGAATGAGTCAGGGATGAAATTAGTGAGAAGGCTAAATTAAGAACTTATCCATGATATTCTGATGGTTCCATTAATTCTTCAAGCACTGAACAAAGTATTTAGAAAATCTTACAAAGTTGCATACCTTAGTTTCCTCTTTGAAAATATTGATTATGGCAGTACTTTTCCAGTTATAAATATTTCAAGGTTATATAATTTAAAAGAGGAGCTAAAACTCTGAGTAATCAGAGTTGACATAAAAAGTTATGTAATTTAAAAGAGGAGATAAAACTCTCAGTAACCATTTAATATCTAGTTTAAAAGTATTGGTTAATATAGAAAAAGCAAAAAACAAAACCCAAGATCACTCAATCAATGGTATATGTGTGTATGTGTGTATATATATGTTCCTTAATAAGAACTATTATAGAGTAGAATATAAAAAATAATAGCAATGGAAATCAGAATGAGATTTAGAAGTAAAAATCCTCAAAGGATACTCTTTTCCTGTTTGCCATGAAAAATCTGCATATCTAGTCTATACCATATCAGGACATGTTGAAAGATTGTGAGTGAGTTAGTGATTTAACAGAATGGAATAAAATGTCTGGAATTATTTTTAAACAGTGAGATTCTTGACTGCAAGTCAGAAACTTCAAATTAAGACTCTCTTCTTGCCAGAATCCAAATTAATAAATTGGTCATATAAGATTCAGAACTCTAAGAAACAGGCATTAGTCCAAAGAGTTTCAATAGTTATTTTATTTTCAGGTAAAATAAAATTTATATATTTATTTTTAGATCAATGTTTAAATATAAATTAGGAGATTAAAAAATGTTAGTAACTTGCCAGAGATCACTGAAGTAAACAGTGAAAGCATAAGGGCTGTAACCTTGTCTCCATACTTAACCTCCAAAGCTTTTCTCATTATATTTCACAAACTCTGAAGTATTCACATATTTCATATAATTTTTAATGTAGTAGTCTACCCTGCCATCTGTATATATTTATTTTTATCATTTAGGGAATGTACTCCTTTTCTATTTTATTTTCTGTAGAGGAAAATTATTTCTTTAGCATTTGTGAGGAAAGGATTAATTTATTGAAAGCAATACCTGTACAGGTTGGTGCCCCAGAAAAGAAGTTGACATTCTACAAAACTCCATGGAAACTAGCTACAGCCAAGTCCATGGAGCAGTCAAGTTGACCAGAAAGCTTGAAGTCTGCTCTGAGTCATACTGGCACTCACCTGAGCACGTGTGCTGAGCTGGCAGGTAAAGAAGGGGCCACATTATAGCACTGTTGTATTATGGCCTCTGATCACACAGTGAGAATACTGAAACTCTTCATCATAAGGCATAAAAACTCACAGTCTAGGACCAGCGTTTCTCAATCAGTATCTGTCATTCAGTGCTGTTATATTGCTGTGAATTATCCCAGTGTATGTGGGACAGTGGGGGCCCACATGTGTGTTCTTAGTCGCTCAGTCATGTCTTATTCTTTGTAATGCCATGGACTATGGCCAACCAGGCTCCTTTGTCCATGAGGATTCTCCAGAAAAGAATACTAGAGTGGGTTGCCATATCCTCCTCCAGGGGATCAAACTCAGGTCTTCTGTATTATAGGTAGATTCTTTACTGTCTGAGCTATCAGCGAAGTCCTAATCCTGTCTAATCACTAATCGTGTCCCTGCAGCTTTCACTCCAAAAGATCTCCTCCAGGAGGCCTAGCAATTGTGCTGCTCAGTATTTGCCATTGTATTATAGTTTGGAAATTTAGTAACATACAGCACTTGGCTCTTATTATATAGTCTTGGTGGCTCAGATGGTAAAGAATCTGCCAGCAATACAGGAGACCCGAGTTTGATTCTTGAATTGGGAAGATCCCCCGGAGAAGGGAATGGCAACCCATTCCAGTATTCTTGCTTGGAGAACTCCATGGACAGAGGAGCCTGGTGGGCTAGGGTCCATGGTGTTGCAAAGAGTCAGACACAACTGAGCAACTAACTTTAACTTCTTATAATCTTGCAATATAATCCGGGCTTCAAGAGTTCTATCAATGTCTGTGGTCATGGAAATCAAGCTGACATATTGCTTCATATATCAATAAGCATCACTTAAATATGCTATTACATATATATGTGTAATAGACTAATATAAATAGAGTAGGTTGAACCACATCAAATTCTAAACTATTTTTCATTAAGTCAGTTCAGTTCAGACACTCAGTTGCGTCCAACTCTTTTCTTTACAACCCCATGAACTGCAACACACCTGGCCTCCCTGTCCAATACCAACTTCTGGAGCCCATCAAAACTCATGTCCATTAAGTCGGTGATGCCATTCAACCATCTCATCCTCTGTCATCCCCTTCTCCTCCGGCCCTCAATCTTTCCCAGGATCAGGGTCTTTTCAAATGAGTCAGCTCTTCACATCAGGTGGCCAAAATATTGCAGTTTCAGCTTCAACATCAGACCTTCTAATGAACACTCAGGACTGATTTCCTTTAGGATGGACTGGTTGGATCTCCTTGAAGTTCAAGGGACTCTCAAAAGTCTTTCCCAACACCACAGGTCAAAATCATCAATTCTTCAGTGCTCAGCTTTCTTTATAGTCCAACTCTCACATCCATACATGACTACTGGAAAAACCATAGCCTTGACTAGACGGACCTTTGTTGGCTAAGTAATGTCTCTGTTTTTAATATGTTGTCTAGATTGGTCATAACTTTCTTTCCAAGGAGTAAGCATCTTTTAATTTCATGGCTGCAATCACCATCTGCAGTGATTTTGGAGCTCAAAAAAATAAAGTCAGCCACTGTTTCCAGTGTTTCCCCATCTATTTGCCATGAAGTGATGGGACCAGATGCCATGATCTTCGTTTTCTGAATGCTGAGCTATAAGTCAACTTTTTCACTCTCCTTTAACTTTCATCAAGAGGATCTTTAGTTCCTCTTCCCTTTCTGCCATAAGGGTTTTTCATTAACAAAACAATAATGATTTCATGTTACCATCATTGGAAATTTTTTCATCCAGGGCAATGTAAACTTCAATTACTCAGAGAACTGTCTTTTTTTTTTTAAATTGAAGAAACATTTCAACGTATACTATTAAATCTAAGAAAAATAAGCATATATACGTAAAATTCCACATTAACAAATGTTAGTGTTTTGATTTGTGTGTATATATATATGTGTGTGTGTGTATGTATACACACACACACACATATATATTTTTTTCTTTAAGAAAAAAAAAGAATACAGGTAAAACAGGAGTGTTATCAAACCAAACTTGTATATTCTTTCCTAAGCACAGTAAAGCCAATCTATTGACTGGTTTGCAGTGGAGGAAAGTGCAGTGTTTATTTTAAGATGCCCGATAAGGAGTCTGGGGAAGCTTATGCTCAAAGAGCCTGAATTTCCTGTTGGGTTTCAGAGAAGAAGTATTTAACTGGCAATATTTGCAAAGAGGGCTTCAGGGTTTGTAACTCTGTTCTGATTAATTCATTGTGAGGTAACAAAGTGATGTTCCAGGAATCTCAAACATCAACCTCTGGTTCTAATCAGTCTGGTATCCATGTGCTTCTACTCAGTTTGAAGTTACCATCCTCAACCTGGATGGATCCTTAGTTCCTATAGAACTCAGAGATATGTATCTGATTGTTTTGTATATTCTGGGAGGAGGAGCCAGGACAAGGCCCCCAGGGCTGCACTATTGTTTTTTATTCATTCCCTGACTCCTCTAATTAATAACTTTAAATCTGCCCTTTGGAACTCAGGGAAAGCTGAAACATTTTTTCTATAAACAAGAAATGGGGGACACAGGAAGGCCTTCTTATCTGGGAGGGTCCATTGAGTCCTGCTCAGTTTTAGAAGGTTCCTTCATGTCATCTCTTGACTATTTTACTTTTCCTTGCCTGTTGTCAACCTATATTCTGAGGCAGTTCTGAGATAGACAATATTATCTTCTTTTGTTATAATACTTTTGTGAATGATTTTGTTGTTGTTGTTGCTATTCAGTTGCTAAGTCGTGTCTGATTCTTTACCACCCATGGACTGCAGCACAACAGTTTCCTCTGTCCTCCACTATCTCTTGGAGTTTGCTCAAATTCATGTTCCTTGAATTGCACTTATCTCACAGAATAGCAAAGTAATGCTCAAAATTCTCCAAGCCAGGCTTCAACCACATGAACTGTGAAATTCTAGGTATTCAAGCTGGATTTAGAAAAGGCAGAGGAACCAGAGATCAAACTGCCAACATCCATTGAATAATCAAAA
Organism: Aepyceros melampus; assembly: GCA_006408695.1. Classification (NCBI taxonomy): domain Eukaryota; kingdom Metazoa; phylum Chordata; class Mammalia; order Artiodactyla; family Bovidae; genus Aepyceros; species Aepyceros melampus. The sequence continues at coordinate 208,792 of SJXQ01010023.1, read as the reverse complement.
AAGTGAGGAGTTCCAGAAAAACATCTACTTCTGATTTATTGGCTATGGCAAAGCCACTGACTGAGTGGATCACAACAAACCGTGAAAAATTCTTAAAGAATGGGAATACCAGATCACCTGACCTTCCTTCTGAGAAATCTGTATGCAGGTCAATAAGCACAGTGAGAATTGGACATGGACAACAGACTGGTTCCAAATCAGGAAAGGAGTACATCAAGGCTGTATATCGTCACCCTGCTTATTTACCTCATATGCAGAGTACATCATGAGAAATGCTGGGCTGGATGAAGCACAAGCTGGAATCAAGATTGCCGGGAGAAACATCAATAACCTCAGATATGCAGATGGCACTACCCTTATGGTAAAAATGTGAAGAAGAATTAAACAGCCTCTTGATGCAATTGAAAGAGGAGAGTGAAAAAGTTGGCTTAAAAGTCAACATTCAGAAAACAAAGACCATGGCATTGGTCCCATCTCTTCATGAAGAATAGATGGAGAAACAATGGAAATGGTGACAGACTTCATTTTGGGGAGCTCCAAAATCACTGCAGATGGTGACTGCAGTCATGAAATTAAAAGACACTTGCTCCTTGGAAGAAAAGTTATGACCAGCCTAAATAGCATATTAAAAAGCAGAGACATTACTTTGCCAACAAAGGTCTATCTAGTCAAAGCTATGGCTTTTCCAGTAGTCATGTATAGATGTGAGAGTTGGACTATAAAGAAAGCTGAGCACTGAAGAATTGATGCTTTTGAACTGTGGTGTTGGAGAAGACTTTTGAGAGTCCCTTTGACCTCAAGGAGATACAACCAGTCCATCCTAATGGAAATCACTCCTGAATATTCACTGAAAGGACTGATGTTAAAGCTGAAACTCTAATACTTTGGCCACCTGATGTGAAGAACTGACTCATTGGAAAAGACCCTGATGCTGGGAAAGATTGAAAGTGGGAGGAGAAGGGAATGACAGAGGATGAGATGGTTTAATAGCATCACTGACTCAATGGACATGAGGTGATCAACTCCACATCCAGGAGCTGGTGATGGACAGGGAGGCCTGGCGTACTGCAGTTCACGGGATCACAAAGAGTCGGACGCGGCTGAGCGACTGAACTGAACTGAATTGGTAATGCTATCTAACTACCTCATCCTCTGCTTCTCCTTTCACCTTTTGCCTTCAATCTTTCCCGGCATCAGGGTCTTTTCCAATGAGTTGCTAATTCACATTCAGTTCAGTTCATTTCAATTGCTCAGTCGTGTCCGACTATTTGTGACCCTATGAATCGCGGCATACCAGGCTTCCCTGTCCATCACCAACTCCCAGAGTTCACCCAGACCCACACCTATGGAGTCAGTGACGCCATCCAGCCATCTCATCCTCGGTCGTCCCCTTCTCCGATATTTCACATTAGGTGGCCAAATTATTGTGGACAATATTTCATATTATTTTATATGTTTTAATAATATACCCAGGTGGTGCTATTGGTAAGAAACTGCCTGCTGATGTAGGAGACAGAAGAGATATGGTTCAATCTCTGAGTCAGGAAGATCTCCTGGAGAAGGAAATGGAAATCTGCTCCAGTATTCTTGCCTGGAAAATTGCATGGACAGAAGAGCCTGGTGGACTACCATTAATGGGGCTGCAAAGAATTGGACACTACTGAGCACAGACATAATTATCTCATTCTTGAGTGTAATGGTGATATTGTGGTCATGCAGAAAAATGTCCTTTTCATCTGATTAAATGTTATTTTAGATATGAAATGCCACAGTTTGTAAATTATTTTCAAACTGTTCCAGAAGAAGTATGTACATGCATGTGAACATGTATAGAGAAAAACAAAAGTGACAGAATGTTGACAATAGGTAATTTTAGATGAAGAGTTTATGTGTTTATCTTACCGTTCTCTCAGTTTTCTTCTCTAAATTTAAAAGAAAAATGTGAAAGTTTAAGAATTTTAAAGTGCTGTATAATTAAGAATCACCCAACATTTGAGATAATTTAAACTTTTCCTTTCAGCAAACAATAACTTTATACAATTCTAATCTTAAAATGTAAAAAAGAAAAAAACAAATTTAGCAATTCCTCAAAATATCAAGACTATATTAACCCAGCAATTATAGATTCCTAGGTATATACCTTAAAGAAATAAAAACATATGCTCATAGCAGCATTATTTATAACATTCAACAAGTGGAAACAACCCAAATGTCCATCAGTTGATGACTGCATAAAATGTGTACTATATCCATACAATGAATTATTCAGCAATAAAAATGAATGATGTATAGATACATGCTATACTATGGATAATACTTGAAAATATTATGTTGAGTGATAGAAGCCAGTCACATTGTGTAATTACATTTATATGAATGTTTCAGACTAGGTAAATCTTTAGAGATTGAAGATTTTTAGTGGTTGTCTGTGTTATGGAATCAAAGCTCACACTGCTCACTGCATAGCAGGCCTTAAATCTAGAGACAAAATGTTGGTGAAAAAAGAGACTTGTTTGAAAAGTCAGCAGACAGATAAGATTTGGATTAGTGTTCTAAAGAACCATCTTGACTGGATTTGATTGCCAGTTTCTTTTATAGAACAGGAGGGGTGAGAGGAGAAGGGGTAAAGTAAAACAGAGATAATTTGTTGTAAATGCTTCGTGGTGCCAGACAGACTCAGGAAGGGATGAGTTAATTTCTTCTTTCTGGCAACCATTCATAGGTGGGCCTGGTCAAGATGTTTATGTGACCCAAACAAAGGTATTTTGTAACTTATTGCTCAGGCATGAGAGGCAGGGTTCTTGGGGATGGCCATTATGTATTCTTTGGGCTATAGGCAACATCCCTTCAGTGTTTAACTTACAGCAAAAACAGTAGAGTACAAAGGTTGAAGTAAAAGAAAAAGATCCAATATAGAGTCAGATTTGTTCTTTCTTATTACACTTCAGACTGTGGTGGGAATATGAAGAGTGACTTCTAATGGAATTCAGTTTCTTTTTGGGGATGATGAAAATGACTTAAGATTAGATAATCATGGTGACTGCACAACTCTGAATATGATAAAAACCACTGAATTGTACACTTCAAGTAGATGAACTTTATAGAATATGAACTATACTTCAATAAAGCTGTTAACAATAGACATTTTATGAAGTTAGAAAAACAAAATATTATAAAACAGATTGCAAATATGAGACTACAAATAATCTTTGCTGATTTTCAGCCTTATAAAGTGGCAATTTTAATATACCAAAATGTGAGAAACAATATCAATGTCAGAGATGAGTAAAATTGACACTGTAGATTTATCTGAAAATGTAGTTCAGTTCAGTTCAGTCGCTCAGTCGTGTCTGACTGTTTGCGACTCCATGAACTGCAGCACGCCAAGCCTCCCTGTCCATTACCAACTCCCAGAGTTCACTCAGGCTCACGTCCATTGAGTCCGTAATGCCATCCAGCCATCTCATCCTCTGTCATCCCCTCCTCCTCCTGCTCCCAATCCCTCCCAGCATCAGAGTCTTTTTCAATGAGCAACTCTTTGCATGAGGAGGCCAAATTACTGGAGTTTCAGCTTCAGCATCATTCCCTCCAAAGAAATCCCAGGGCTGATCTCCTTCAAATGGACTGGTTGGATCTCCCTGCAGTCCAAGGGACTCTCAAGAGTCTTCTCCAACACCACAGTTCAAAAGCATCAACTCTTCTGTGCTCAGCCTTCTTCACAGTCCAACTCTCACATCCATACATGACCACAGGAAAAACCATAGCCTTGACTAGACGGACCTTAGTCGGCAAAGTAATGTCTCTGCTTTTGAATATGCTATCTAGGTTGGTCATAACTTTTCTTCCAGGAAATAAGCGTCTTTTAATTTCATGGCTGCAGTCACCATCTGCAGTGATTGTGGAGCCCAAGAAAACAAAGTCTGACATTGTTTCCACTGTTTCCCCATCTATTCCCCATGAAGTGATGGGACCGGATGTCATGATCTTCATTTTCTGAATGCTGAGCTATAAGCCAACTTTTTCACTCTCCTCTTTCACTTTCATCAAGAGGCTTTTTAGTTCCTCTTCACCTTCTGCCATAATGGTGGTGTCATCTGCATATCTGAGGTCATTTGATATTTCTCCTGGAAATCTTGATTCCAGCTTGTGTTTCTTCCAGTCCAGCATTTCTCATGATGTACTCTGCATATAAATTAAATAAGCAGGGTGACAATATACAGCCTTGAAGTACTCCTTTTCCTATTTGGAACGAGTCGGTTGTTCCATGTCCAGTTCTAACTGTTGCTTCCTCATCTGCATACAGATTTCTCAAGAGGCAAGTTAGGTGGTCTGGTATTCCCATCTCTTTTAGAATTTTCCACAGTTTATTGTGTTCCACACAGTCAAAGGCTTTGGCATAGTCAATAAAGCAGATGTTTTTCTGGAACTCTCTTGCTTTTTCCATGATCCAGTGGACGTTGGCAATTTGATCTCTGGTTCCTCTGCCTTTTCTAAAACCAGCTTGAACATCAGGGAGTTCATGGTTCACGTATTGCTGAAGTCTGGCTTGGAGATTTTGAGCATTACTTTGCTAGTGTGTGAGATGAGTGCAATTGTGTGGTAGTTTGAGCATTCTTTGGCATTGCCTTTCTTTGGTAGTGGAATGAAAACTGACCTTTTCTGCCGGGGTCCAGCCCCAGTGGATCCAGGGTGATTCGAAGCGGGGACGGCGTGGGCGAGGAAAAACTTATTTATTTAGAAATATAAGATTAGTTTAGGAAGAAATAGTATAGTAAGAAAATTTCAAGATGGAGAAAAGAAGGCTGAATAACTTGGTTTATGTGGAAAGCCAATAAAGTTCCAGACAAGGAGTTTGCATCATCTATGTGGGGCCACCGGTGTCCTTTTGAACACCGCCCTGGGCTCTCTCTCTTACAGATCTTAGCAGCCGGGACAAGCAAGTAGACATGGTGAGCCTCCACGCCCCAGATGGGAATTCAGCCAGAAATTAGAGAAAATAGGAGACACAGGGGAAGCCAAGCATCAGTGCAAGACTCCAAGAAGGAAGGGGAGTTTATTTTTCAAAATCAGCTTATATACCCCAGGTTGTACATAATGGAATATGCAGAGTTATGCAGGGGCAGCAGTCCTGACCCCCATTGCATACCCTTTTTGCATACCCTCCCGTTACAAAAGGCCTCAGGTGGTTTACATTATCTTCTGGCCAAGAGGCCTGTTAACATTTCTATGGCTCTCTTCTGATGAGGTTTTGTTAATGCCACTCTCAGAAAACACTAAATAAAAATACAGCAATTTGTAATAAAAGGAAGTACAGTGATTTATAGCAAAAGTCTAGTATTGCTAACATCAAAACTACTATATATCTTTTTCCATATCCCATTTACATTGATTACATCTTCCCAGGTGCCTGATAGATAAAAAATAAGGTGGTCTGGCAGCAATCATTGAGTTAACCGTGAAATCCTATTACCAATATGAATTTGAAAAGGCTCTGAAATTTTAAGATACTTTAAGGCTTTTGTGCCCCTCACAGTTGGGAAGTTGTGAGTAATTTACAAGCTTGTAGAAGGTCGGAGGAACTTGTTAGGCAGGCTAGAGCATTATCAAAGGGGGGTTGGGCTGAAACACTTCTTTCAAATGCAGAAGGCCAAAGCCCTGAATTAACTTTTTCCAGAGAAAGTCAGAAAATAATGGGAAAACAGACAAATTCCATAGATGACAGGAAGTTGCCATGGGAAGAAATAATTTAAAATTAGGAACTGGGCTAAAGACCAACCATGTAAGAAGCTGACTATTTAAATCTTTGGCTTTGGGTAAGTGACATTTAATGCCATATATCTAGTAATTGGAGAAGGCAATGACACCCTACTCCAGTACTCTTGCCTGGAAAATTCCATGGACGGAGGAGCCTGGTNCAGACAAATTCTTATTTTGGGGGGCACGTGTTCAGGAAAAACCAGGGAGAAATCCAATGACTCAAATTGCCCTGCCATCTGAGTTTGCCACGTGACCCTGTCATGGGTGGGATTCCTCACTCTGGCTCCCGACACCCTATAATGAAAAGGACATCTTTTTCAGATGTTAGTTCTAGAAGGTCTTGCAGGTCTTCATAGAACTGTTCAACTTCAGCTTCTTCAGTGTTACTGGTTGGGGCATATACTTGGATTACTGTGATATTGAATGGTTTGCCCTGGAAACAAACAGAGATCATTCTGTTGTTTTTGAAATTGTGTACAAGTACTGTATTTCAGACTCTGTTGTTGATTATGATGGCTATTCCATTTCTGCTGAGGGATTCCTGCCCTCAGTAGTAGATATAATGGTAATGTGAGTTAAATTCACCCATTCCAGTCCATCTTAGTTTGCTGATTCCTAGAATGTCGATGTTCACTCTTGTTATCCCCTGTTTGACCACTTCCAATTTGCTTTGATTCATGGACTTAACATTCCAGGTTCCTATGCAATATTGCTCTTTACAGCATTGAACATTGCTTCTATCACCAGTCCCATCCACAATTGGGTGTTTTCTTTTGTTTTGGCTCTATCCCTTCGTTCTTTCTGGAGTTCTTTATCCACTGATCTCCAGTAGCATATTGGGTACCTACCGACCCGGAGAGTTCCCCTTTCAGTAACCTATCATTTTGCCTTTTCATACTGTTCATGGGGTTCTCAAGGCAAGAATTCTGAAGTGGTTTGCCATTCCCTTCTCCAGTGGACCACATTCTGTCAGACCTCTCCACCATGACCTGTCCAACTTGGGTGGCCCCACATGGCATGTTCATTGAGTTAGACAAGGCTGTGGTCTGTGTAATCAGATTGGCTTAAGAAGAGGTGGCAAGAATACACAGAAGAACTGTACAAAAAAGATTGTCATGACCCAGATAATCATGATGGTGTGATCACTCATAGAGCCAGACATCCTGGAATGTGAAGTCAAGTGGGCCTTAGGAAACATCATTATGAACAAAGCTAGTGGAGGTGATGGAATTCCAGTTGAGCTGTTTCAAATCCTGAAAGATGATGCTGTGAAAGTGCTGCACTCAATATACCAGCAAATTTGGAAAACTCAGCAGTGGTCACAGGACTGGAAAAGGTCAGTTTTCATTCCAGTCCCAAAGAAAGGCAATGCCAAAGAATGCTCAAACTACCGCACAATTGCACTCATCTCACATGCTAGTAAAGTAATGCTTAAAATTCTCCAAGCCAGGCTTCAGCAATATGTGAATTGTGAACTTCCAGATGTTCAAGCTGCTTTTAGAAAAGGCAGAGGAACCAGAGATCAAATTGCCAACATCTGCTGGATCATCAAAAAAGCAAGAGAGTTCCAAAAAAACATCTGCTTTATTGACTATGCCAAAGCCTTTGACTCTGTGGATCACAATAAACCATGGAAAATTCTGTAAAAGATGGGAATACCAGACCATCTGACCTGCCTCTTAAGAAACCTGTATGCAGGTCAGGAAGCAACAGTTAGAACTGGACATGAAACAACAGACTGGTTGCAAATAGGAAAAGGAGTACGTCAAGGCTGTATATTGTCACCCTGCTTATTTAACTTATATGCAGAATACATCGTGAGAAATGCTGGTCTGGAAGAAGCACAAGCTAGAATCAAGATTGCTGGGAGAAATATCAATAATGTCAGATATGCAGATGACACCACCCTTATGGCAGAAAGTGAAGAAGAACTAAAGAGCCTCTTGATGAAAGAAGAGAGTGAAAAAGTTGGCTTAAACATAGGCAAAACATTCTCCAACATACATTACAGCAGGATCCTCTATGACCTACCTCCCAGAATACTGGAAATAAAAGCAAAAATAAACAAATGGGATCTAATTAAAATTAAAAGCTTCTGCACAACAAAGGAAACAATAAGCAAGATGAAAAGACAGCCTTTGGAATGGGAGAAAATAGCAAATGAAGCAACTGACAAACAACTAATCTCAAAAATATACAAGCAACTCCTGCAGCTCAAGTCCAGAAAAATAAACGACCCAATCAAAAAATGGGCCAAAGAACTAAATAGACATTTCTCCAAAGAAGATATACAGTTGGCTAACAAACACATGAAAAGATGCTCAACATCACTCATTATCAGAGAAATGCAAATCAAGACCACAATAAGGTACCATTTCACACCAGTCAGAAGGGCTGTGATCCAAAAGTCTACAAGCAATAAACACTGGAGAGGGTGTGGAGAAAAGGGAACCCTCTTACACTGTTGGTGGGAATGCAAACTAGTACAGCCACTATGGAGAACAGTGTGGAGATTCCTTAAAAAACTGGAAATAGAACTGCCTTATGACCCAGCAATCCCACTGCTGGGCATACACACTGAGGAAACCAGAATTGAAAGAGACACTTGTACCCCAATGTTCATCGCAGCATTGTTTATAATAGCCAGGATATGGAAGCAACCTAGATGTCCATCAGCAGATGAATGGATAAGAAAGCTGTGGTACATATACACAATGGAGTATTACTCAGCCATTAAAAAGAATACATTTGAATCAGTTCTAATGAGGTGGATGAAACTGGAGCCGATTATACAGAGTGAAGTAAGCCGGAAAGAAAAATACCAATACAGTATACTAACACGTATATATGGAATTTAGAAAGATGGTAACAATAACACTGTATGCGAGACAGCAAGAGACAGAGATGTATAGAACAGAGTTTTGGACTCTGTAGGAGAGGGTGGGATGATTTGGGAGAATGGCATTGAAACATGTATAATATCATGTAAGAAACGAATTGCCAGTCCAGGTTTGATGCAGGATACAGGATGATTGGGACTGGTGCACTGGGATGACCCAGAGGGATGATATGGCGAGGGAGGGGGGAGGGGGATTCAGGATTGGGAACTCATGTACACCCGTGGCAGATTCATATTGACATATGGCAAAACCAGTACAGTATTGTAAAGTAAAATAAAGTGAAAAAAAAAAAAAAAGGAAAAGTCACAGAATTGAAAGAAAATATATATGAAAAAAAAAAGCTCAACATTCAGAAAACTAAGATCATGGCATCCGGTCCATAACTTCATGGCAAATACACGGGGAAACAGTTTAAACAGTTCAGACTATTTTGGGGGGCTCCAAAATCACTGCAGATAGTGATTGCAGCCATGACATTAAAAGACACTTACTCCTTGGAAGGAGAGTTATGACCAACCTAGACAACATATTGAAAAGCAGAGACATTATTACTTTATCAACAAAGGTCCGTCTTGTCAAGGCTATGGTTTTTCCAGTGGTCATGTATAGATGTGAGAGTTGGACTATAAAGAAATCTGAGCACCAAAGAATTGATGCTTTTGAACTCTGGTGTTGGAGAAGTCCCTTGGACTGCAAGGATATCTAACGAGTCTATCCTAAAGGAGATCAGTCCTGGGTATTTATTCGTAGGGCTGATGTTGAAGTTGAAACTCCAATACTTTGGCCACCTGATGCGAAGAGCTGACTCATTTGAAAAGACCCTGATGCTGGGAAAGATTGAGGGCAGGAAGAGAAGGAGACGCAGAGGATGAGATGTTTGGATGGCCTCACTGACTCAATGGACATGGGTTTGGGTGGACTCCGAGAGTTGGTGATGGACAGGGAGAGCTTGCGTGCTGCGGTTCATGGGGTGGCAAAGAGTCAGACATGACTGAGTGAACTGAACTGACTGGACTTTCTAAGTGATGTCTATGTCCCCTGCAAGGTGAGCTCTTCAGAGGGCACAGCCTTGCACAGTTACCCGGATAACAGTAGTTTTACTAGATTTTTGTTTGTCTCAATATTTTCTCTATCTTAATATTTCTGCCTCACTTGATATATCCAGCTGTTGTATGAAGTAAAAGTCGCTCAGTTGTGTCCGACTCTTTGCAGCCCATGGACTGCAGCTCACCAGACTTGTCTGTCCATGGAATTCTTTAGGCTCTGCTAATTGTCAGCTGATCGCTCTGTTGTTTTCTGTTATGCCCAGGGGAATACTTTGTGCCACACAGTCTGATCCAGTTACATCTGGGCCTCCTTTTCCAGGATGGTTTCTGAGGTCTCTCTTTGAGATTTGCTGCAACCCTAGGAAAGCTCTTGTTAGATGTGTATTTCCCTGCTGCTTTGTGTAAACTTGTTTGCCTTTATCATTGTTGTCATACACTTACCATCCTCATCTTCATTCGTTCACCAAAATATCCACTGTCTCAAGGGTGCTCTTGGGCTTGGGTTTCTCATAGTTTGTTTCAAATGAGGTCAGTTCATTTGGGGAGAGTCAGGGGCTCTCGCTCCTCCTGGACTGCCTCTCTTGTGGGACACAGGCTGTGGGCTGCGGCTCCAGGCTGCTTTGCTCTAAGTGACCCCTGCTCCAGAGGCAGGACCAGGCAGCTGCAGGTGTGTCTGGTCTTCTCGGCTTGCTTCTTGTCTCAGTTGTGCTGCTCTGACAAATCACCGTAGCCCAAGTGGCTTAAGTAACATGAGCCCAGGTGGCTCATGTTTCTGGAGCCTGGAAGTCAGTTCCAGACGCTGGTCAGGTTCTTGGAGAAGATTCTCTTCCTGGGGGTGCCTTTTGCTGATCTGTTCAAGAGAATGGGGAGGGAAGGAGGGAAGAAGAGAAAAACCAGTGTCAGTCTCTTGTCGTCTACTCTTTATACAGGACTGATCCTGTCAGGGAGCTCCACCCTCATCTAAACTTGATCACTTCCTGAAGACCCTACCAGTTACTACCAGCACACTGACGATTAGAGCTTCAAAACATGAAACTGAGGGGGAAACAAGCATTCAGTCTGTTGCGCCTCTCTTTATAGAACCTCTGTTTTATGGGCAAAGGACAGTAGAGGTGCCGTCTGGCTTTCTGTATCTGGAGTAGAGCTTCCTCCCTGAGGGACGGACTGGGTTGGGGAAGGATGCTCTAGCCTGCTGGTGCATTACCAGAATTTTGGCCTTTGGAGTTTAGGAGAACGGGAGATGCCAGTGTCCTGGCCTCCTGGGCCCCTTCACTGAAGCTGAAGGGAGGAAACCTGTCTGCATAGCTGGAAAGGAACTTCCCAGACACCAGGCTGGGGACAGGGAGGGAGCTGGTTGTGTTTACTGAGACCATGTTTACTGCAGGCTGTTAATATTTCTTTATTTGTTACATGTTCTTACGTCAATTTCCAGACTTTAAATGGTTGCTTTTTAATAAATAATTTTGACTCATGTGGTTGTTTGGCTGGGAACAGGGTTGAGGGAGGCTAGCTGGTCCATAACAGTGACCAGGAGAATACAAATTAAGGTACTGGCTGTAGCTGGGCACCTGTTGCATCCACAGCCATTAACAAAGCGAATCATATCGAATGGTGAGGACACGGGAGAAGGAGCCCACTCACACTGCATGTAGGAGGGTTAGCTGTGTGTCCAATTGCCAAGCAGCCTGGCAGCGTCCAGTAGAGTGGAAAAACTTCACCCGGCACCTGGAAAACTCATCTTTTTGTGTCCATTCTAGAGAAACCCTCATGCTAGTCTTGAGTGCTTGTGGTGTTTATTTCATTGTGGCCCATAGTCACCCATGTAGCACTTGGAAAGATTCTTGAGTAAAAATAAGAGCAGTGTCAAAAAGATTGTTTCATAGGATGTCCCTGATGTATGTTTAAACATGTTTATAGTATATTTATTTGTGGATAAAGACAAGGAAACTAACAACAACATGAGTCTGGGCATGTGAGTGTCTCTGTGGGTGTGTGTATGACGGCACAGTGGACACCCAGCATGAAGGTCTTACTTCTTAAGAAAATGTAAGCAATGGATGCCCAGTTTTGTCATATTGTCCTTTGTGCTTTCTCATATAAGAAACTCAAAATGAGAAATAAACACACAAAATCAAGTTCTTAATTAAGGAAAACATTCTAGTATTTTGGAGTAAAAGGCAGAGGGCATGTAAGTATCTAAGATAAGATGTGGCACTCATCAGAAACCGCCTCCTGACTGTCCGTGGGTTTGCCCAACTGGGAGTGCTGACGGGGTCTGTGTGAGTTCATGGAGTCACAGGCCAGGGATGCTGCCTCAAGAGGGTGACTTACCTCTGTTAGGAAATCTTTGTTTTTGTACCAGGTGTTTCCTCAGCCATCAGCTCAGAACAGTGTAGGGCTTCTGAAGCAAACACTGACAGATCCCAGAGCCCTCCAGGGGCACTCCTGCTGTTAGGGAGCTCCCTGCAGCGAGGCAGTCCCCTGCAGTCCCACAGCATCCGGGAGCTGTACAGGGCGTGTTCTCCTGGGCCTCGGGGGAGGGGGGTGTGTGTGGGGGTGTGGGGGAGGTTGCCGTGGTGACAGCGACCCCCCCCCCCCCCCCCCACCCCCCACTGCAGGC
>SJXQ01010023.1:171112-196273 GCA_006408695.1 Aepyceros melampus | reverse complement strand
TCAGGTGCCCACAGCTACTGCGGCTTCACTGTTCCAAGCTCATCTCCCCTCCGTGAGAAAGAGCATCCTGAGCTCAGTCACACAGCGGCCCCTCGTCTGCTCTCTGCCTGCACAGTCTGGGCCCAGCTTCCTGTTTGTTTGATGAGCTGCCCCTACTTAGGGTGCTGACTGAGACCCCGAGGGCTGGGGCCCTCCTTGTGCTGCCCATGGACCCACCCAGAGCCCTGGCTGTGTGTACAGCTGAGGCTCCAGGCACAGGCCCGGCCCTGAAGTGCTCCAGGCTCTGCTCTTCGCTGCTGCATTCAGGGAATGGGTGTCAGACAGGCTCAGGGGCGATGCCCCGGGCCTCCCTTCATGAGACTCGTCCTGCGCCTGATAAATGAAGCATGTGGTCAATACCATCTAAACTGCGTCATGGGTGCTGCCCAGGCCCCTTCACCACAACCAGTGCCATCTGAAGCTGCACCCTGATTAGAACCTGAAGGTACTGATTAGTACCTGTTTCCCCACATGTAGGTTTTCCTGAATTTGCTGGGATGTGTTATGGGTGTGTGGAAGTCTTTCGTGGATGGGCTTGCTGAGTGGTGGGTGAGCCCTTGGGCAGGGCTGCCGTGGCTCCCACACCCTGACTCCTGCAGGTCCCAGCAGCTTGGCATTTGGACTTCGTAGTGGCTTCGTAGCGGCTTCGTAGCGGCTGGGCTTGCTGATGTGGGTTGGTGCTCGGAGGCCCGCGTCAGACTCTCCAACCCTGAGTCTCTTCTCTTTCCTGAGAAGGAGGATTTTACATGGTTTTAATCAGACAGTGGTGAGCTCAGCTTAAACGGCGCTTTACTCAAACCTCAATTCTGATTTCTTTACCTACAGGAAGTGCCTTTGGGCTGTTGTGATTTATAACTTGGTTTTATAGGGAAGGTGTGCATATTGAGAAGATCTTTTCCCCAGTGGCACATGTACAGCTCAGAGGGCTTGGAGCTGGTCTCTAGAGAAAGTGGTGTCTTCTCTTTGACTCATGATAAGCCAGGGCTGAGCTTGTGTGTATACAGTAGGTGGGGGTGGTGGGGGTGGGCAGCAGGCAGGGAACGGGCCAGCTGAGCCTGGAGGTGATGGTTGGCACCACTCTCCATTCCCACCTCCCTGTGTCTCCTCTGTCTGTTCGTGACCTTTCCCTTAGCAGTGTTGGCTGACAAGATCGTGAAATCAGAGCTCACCGACCATGGGACTAGAAAAGGATTGTCTATGAAACTAGCAAAACATTGTAAATCAACTGTAATCCAATAATTTCTTTAAATTGCCTGGTTCTCAATTGAAATTAAGTGCTTGCAAGCTCTGGGAGCTGCGTCCTCCCTGTCCTCTACGGGGACTAAAGGGGATGTGCTTCTGCCGCTTGCTGGCTTAGGTCAGCAGTCGTACCCTGTCAGCGGTCTTTCGTGCTCTTCATGTTTGTAGGCTGAGGTCAGGGCACTGGGACCAGGTTCCTGGCTGGTGTGAGTCTGGAGGGAGCACAGGGGAACCCGCAGGACCAGGACACATGGGGCCTTCCTCCTTCAAAACCATATTCCTGTATCCCATTGCTCTAGTCTACATGCTTTTTCTTGCAACATAGCCTGTAGGCCAGTTTCAGAATTTTATACTGTGGAGTCTCTGGATTAAGTCAGACTTAGGCCAGCGGGGATGTCTGCAGTAGGGTCGTTAACCAGGTGCCGAAGCCAGTGGGATGAGGAGAGGTAGACAGCTCCTGTCCTGGGTGTCAGCCATGGAAGGTGCTGGGAAGAAAAGGGCACAGGAGGTGCTGCCCAGAAACCCCAGGTTATCCCCCTAGAGGCACGGGTATCCCAGGGTGGGTTGGCCTTGTCCTGTCTGCAGGGGCAGGGTCTTCACACCTGTGGTGACGAAGGTCATTCCACCCAGGTGTCACCTCTCCATTAGGGGTGGGGGCATCAGGCTGTGCTGCCAGCTGAGTCGCCCACACCAGTTATTTTCAGAACCTTTTAAATTTGGGCTTTTGGACAAAGGGGTATGCACTTCAGCTGTATTTGCTCTATTTTGAGGGCAGAGGCAGCTGAGTGTGCAGGAGGGCAGGCGAGGGGGAAGAATTGTCAAGTCTCCCCTTCCTGTTCTGCTGCATTTCTGGCACGCATGTGCACATGTGTGACACACAAACACACATACATACACATGCACACAAGTGCACACAGGCACACGTGCACAAGCACACACAAGAACATATGCATGCACACACAAGCACACACATGCACAAGCACACGTGCAAAAACACATACATGCACAAGTGCACACATGCGCACATGCACGTCCTGGGTGTGGGGCTACAACTCTCCTCTAGACCCTTGCTAGGTGGGCTACTTAGACTTGAGGTGTGGGCTGGACCTCACGTGTATTAGGCTTATGTTGGGGACTGTTCTTGAGGTGAGTTATACTGTTCGTCAAAATCAGTCAAATCAATCCCTCTGGTGATCTCCAAAACCAAACTCTGGGGTGATGTAGATTGTGCAGCAAATAAGTTTTGACAGTGGACTTGTCTGTGTTGTCTCTGAATCCACAGGCTCCGGTTGGGGGATTGGAGGTGGAGCTCATCCAGGTAAAAACACTTTCTGGGCAGGGACGACCCTGCAAGGGCCTTGGAGTCTCCTTTCACAGTTGCCAGAGTCCTTGCAGAGGATGAGGTCAACCAATTCTGCCCTGCCAGAGCCGAGCTCCAAAGAACCAGTCACCCGAGAAGCCCAGCTGGCTTCATTCAGACAGTGGAATAATGAGGCGTGGGCGCAGGCTCTCTCGGGGCAGATTAAGACCTTACTCATGGGCTGTTTCATTGCTGCCCTCAGTACGTTGAATGGCCTGGAACTGTGAGTGTGAATGGTGGGCTGGCGGGGGCTGACGATATCTAGGGCTTGTGAGCAGCACACGCCTGGCCACGCCTCTCAGCTGTGACTGGTGGGTGTCATGGAAGAATGGAGATGGAATTGGGCCCTGAGATTGTGGATAATAAAGTGCCTTGAGCACGTTCACTTCTGCAGAAGAGAAGCTAGATTCAGGTCGCTGGGCCCAGCCTACCCCAGTGGCTGCCTCTCCTCCCATAGCTGTTTCTGAACCTGTGTTTGCAGAGGACACTTGTCCTGTCCGGGCCTGATCCACACTCTGGCCCTGCTGCTGATGCTGCGTGGCTTTCCCTCATCAGTCTTACCTCATTTCCAGAAAGGAACCAGAAGGCCACCCAAGTGTGGAAGTGTCGTCCGGGGAAGAGGATGAGATGCAGGCCCAGCTGGTTAATCAGGCAAGGGTCTGAGGTATCAGGAGGTTTGTGCACTGTGTGTGCCCCTTACAAGAGACACCACACAGCATTTTTTAAAGGAGTGGACACACTTGAAACACCCAACGCTATTTGTGGGTGTAGCATAAGTATGCAGTGGGTGCTATTGGCAAGTAGTTTACATACTAGCAAGTGATTTTCTAATCAAGTTCAGAGGCTTGATCATCTGGAATAAATTTATTGGAGGAGAATGTGATCGTTTCTATTCTGTGATAGCCAAAGAGGTGCTGTCAGTGTGCGATCACCAGGTATGCTAAGTGGCTCATGAGTATCGGTGTCACCAGCCAGGCCCCCTCAAGAAAGAAAATCCACGCAAAAATCTTTAAGGTTAATAAATAATGGTAAACAGAAAAATCTCAAGGACTAATTTGGAATAATTGGAAGCTGAAATTCTATGAAGTGCAGACTTACAGAGATTCTTGGTATCAGATCTCAGTAGGAAAGACATGTTGTCCTCTTGAATTCCCACATGGTGTCCCGTGAGGAAATCCTGGATGTTGTTTCACTGGACTGGTGGTGTCCTTGTCACATGGTTGGGACGGGTGGCCACAGTGAGAGCAGCTGCTGACCTGGACATCTACCCTTGACTTAAAAGTCAGGGAAGATGTGATATGACTTGTTCAATGAAGTGGCACACAGATAATTCCCATAAGCCTTCACATTCCTGTGCTGGTCCTTAAAAAAGTTTTTTATGGAAACTTTCATGTAGTTTGGAAAGGTAGAGAGGAATGAAGCTCTGCTAATATTAGTTCAAATGGAGAAGAAATGGCAACTCCAGTATTCTTGCCTGGGAAATCCTATGGACAGAGGAGACTGGAGTGCTACAGTCTCTGGGGTTGCAAAGAGTCAGACATGACTGAGTGTGCATGCACATTAGTTCAAAAATCCTGAGTCACTGACATTTGGAGGGAAACACTGGACTCCAAATGACTTAGATGAAGTTTCCACATCCACTTCTGTGTGACCACATGAACCAGAGAACTGGTCAGGTTGGGGATGACAGGAGAACTTTATTTCTGCTCCATATCCTTCTAGGATAGGAGCCTGTGGATTCCAGGGGATTCTCCCATCAGAAATGACACGGGAGGCATTCCGTCATGAATGACACCTAACAATCCTCTGGACTGAGCTGGTGCTGCAGCAAGTGTGGGTGCTGGTCACGGAGGCCCTAGTG
This sequence comes from Aepyceros melampus, assembly GCA_006408695.1. NCBI lineage: Eukaryota > Metazoa > Chordata > Mammalia > Artiodactyla > Bovidae > Aepyceros > Aepyceros melampus. The sequence goes on along the minus strand of SJXQ01010023.1, from coordinate 191,774 downwards.
TGGCCACCTGGAATGTTTCTCCATGTCTGGAGCAGTCAGTAGCTGAGGGGAAGACATTTGTAGGTATGACTAATAATAGTGAAAGGCTTTATTTTCATGTGTCACTTTTTAACCAGTACCTTCAAGGCCTTTTCTAGACTATCTTGTTACACATTGTTTTCATATTATTACATAATTATTACATTTTCTATAATATATTATTACATATTACATATCTTATTACATATTTTGTTGATGTTTTAGTTGCCAAATCATGTCTGACTCTTTTCTGACCGAATAGACTGGATTGCCATTTCCTTCTCCAGGGGCTCTTCATTTCCTTCTCCAGGGGCTCTTCTTCATCAAGTCTGTGTCTCTTGCATTGGCAGGTGGATTCCTTACCACTGAGCCACCAGGAAAGCCCACATTTTTTGTATGTTCCTGCAAGAAAAGTAACATACTATTACTATTATTTTCGCTGATTTCCCCAGCACAAGGCTTTTAGAGACCCTCCTGGGATCCTGGGACCAGGATGGGTGCCCGCACTTCTGCCAGGTAGCTTAGCGGGCGTGGCTCCTGTGTGCTGGGTGCCCCCCTCAGAGGACACGGGGCTGCTGGGTCACCACGTGGCTCACTGTTCTTTGCTGCCTCACCCTGGGGAGTAGGTTACACTTCTGATTTATTGAGTTATGGGATCGTATTCTGTCAATTTGTCTGTGACTGGAGACTTTCTGACTGAGCACCGAAAGCCTTTTTCCTCCTGGAAATTGAATTTGGGACCTGAGGGTACCTGGGTACATGCTGTTCACTGCGGAAAGCCATCTGTCCTCAAGTGTTGCTGGATCTCCCTTGGTGAGTTTCTCTAATTCATACCTCTGCCTTGTTCTGTGGAGCCGGTGCTCTCCAGGGCGAGTGGTCCTCAGGGTGAGGACTGGATGAGCCTCTTTTGCCCATAGAGGTCCTTTTGTAGCTGTGAGTTGTGTTCACTGGGTTGGCTGTGCTGCCACGGTCATTTCTGAAGATTGGTGAACTTTTTGAGCAGACCCGGTGAAACTGGGGGTGGTGTGGGATGGGCAGCTCTGCTCTTGTGTTAGGTATTGTGTGATTGGATGAGGACCCATTTCTCTTGTCCACTGCAGGACAAACATTTGCCCTCTCGGCCTGATTTTGGCTTAGAAACTGTACTTTGTGAAAAGCACAGTGAGTTTCATAACTGGACCCACAGTCTTCACACCCAGTGGAAATGTGAGTCAGTTTTCTGTATGGCGTGTTGTCTCGTCTCCTTAGTCCTGGTAGGAACCATGAAAAAAACTACCTTTAGATGATCTTTTTATCTGGAAGCTCAGATTACAGTCAACAAACGTATCGTCAGAGCAAGCCTTACCCTCTGAACCCAGCAATGGGACTTAAAGGTTGGATTGTCTCCTCTTGACTTCTGCCCTGGCCCTGATCTCGCCAGCTGTCCGTGCCCTGCCACAGTGGGACTAGCACCTAGCTTCTGGTGACACGGCTTAAATCCCCATAAACTCTAAAGGCATCATCACGTGTATTTCTACTTTAATGGCCATTTTGTTGTTCAGTCGCTCAGTCATGTCTGATTCTGCGACCCCCTGGACTGCAGCACGCCACGCTTCCCTGTCCATCACCTTCTCCCGAGTTTGTTCAAACTCATGTCCATTGAGATGGTGATGCCATCCAGCATCTCGTCCTCTGTTGTCCCTTTTCCTCCCACCCTCAGTCTTTCCCAGCATCAGGGTCTTTTCCAGTGAGCCGGCTCTTTGCATCAGGTGGCCACAGTATTGGAGTTTCAGCTTCAGCATCAGTTCTTCCAAAGAATATTCAGGACTGATTTCCTTTAGGATGGACTAGTTGGGTCTCCTTGCAATCCAGGGGACTATCAAGAGTCTTCTCCAACACCATAGTTCGAAAGCATCAATTCTTCAGCACGCAGCTTTCTTTATGGTTCAACTCTCACATTAATTAAAAAATGTTTAGTACTAGTCTGGGTGCTTTAGATGATGGTGATGGTGGGGTGACGATGGTGGTGCTGGTGCTGGTGGTGCTGATGGTGACGATGCCACACCACCACCACCGTCTGTCCTAAACGGCTCAAACATGTTTAACAAAGTTTTGACTGCATCTCTGGAGCTGCCGTAGCATCTTCAGGAGTCCTTTTTCTCTAAAAATAACTTTGTTTAAAAATTCTGGAATTAATTCCTATTCACCATAAAAGTTAACACAGCACAGACATATGTAAAGAGTGAGAATTTCACCCTCTCCAGTCCAGTCTACAGCAAGTAGCTACTCAAAATTAGTGTCCAACAGAAATATAACAAGGGATGTTACCTGATTTTAAGTTCACTAATTAAAACAAATACAAACGAACAGGTGAAATCATGTTTAATAATATATTTAAGCCAGTGTAGTTTAAATTTATCATCTTATTTTATTATAATCTTTATAAAATTGCCAACAAAGGATTTTGCCTTCTTTTTTGTACTAAACTTTTAAATTTGATGTTCCACACTATTGACACATCTCATTTGGACTGACCACACCCTGGGTGCTGGAGAAGCATGTGGCTAGTGGATGCTGTACTGGACGAGATAGTTCCAGACTGGTCCTTTGCCCACAGATGGCTTTTTGTAGCATAAATGTGGTTATGTTTTCTTCAAAAACTTCATTTTCCATTGCACGTTGGAGGGTTTTCTAAGTAAGTACATAAAGGTCTTTACTCCTTTTAGTGAATAAATAGCCTAGAGTCCATGTAGCACAACCAGAGTGCATGAAGGCATGAGCACAAGAGCATGCTCACACACACACTCACACACTCACATACACTCACACACACACACTTGGGATTTCCAGTGTGTGTTTCACAGCAGCGTGACTGGGAGCATCCTAGGGCATGTTGGGTGAAGGTGCAGGCAGCCCTGGCTCACTGTGCTTTTCGAATGCTGCCTTTTTTTCCCCTACAAATTGAGGGTTTATGGTAACCCTGGATCAAGCAGTTTTATTGGTGGCATTTCTCTCACTGTATTTGCTCGCTTTGTATCTGTGTTACATTTTGGTAATTCTCACCAAAAAAAGTTCAAGCTTTTCTTTATGATTATATTTGTTATGGAATCTGTGATGAGTGATCTTTGATGTTACTACTATGTCTCCTTGAAGGCTCAGACAATAGTTAGCATTTTTTAGCAGTGAAGTATTTTTAAAATTAAGGTCTGTACATTTGTTTTAGACATAATGCTTGTTGTTGTTCAGTCACTCAGTCATGTCTGACTCTGCGACCCCATGCTATTGCTCACTTATAGCTTCCAGTCTAGTGTAAGCATAACTTTATGTGCACTGAGAAACCAAAATGTCTGTGACTGACTTTATCACGATGTTTGCTTTATTGCGGTGGTCCAGAGACTAGGATCACTGCAGAGCCTCCTGGCTTCTTTGCTTCCCTTTGGACTCGGGTCTGTTTTTGCCGACAGTGCTCTTGACACCAAATGTGTGGGTTTTCCTGCCCCAGCCAGTAATTCCTGACATCAGCTGGGTGTTCAGGACTTTAGTTCATTTCTGACACCAGCTCCTGGGGTCACCTCAGACCTGCAGGTTGAGGACTTGGCCCACAGGGTGCCCCCACCCCCAGATGCAGCAGCAAGTCCCAGGTTGTCACCTGTACCCCTGGCTGGCTGGATGCAATCTGGGTTCCCACCACCCCCTCTTTGGGTTCAGTAATTTGCTGGAACCCACAGAACACAGGAAGGCAGTTTGCTCACGCTAATCAGTTTATTTTAAAGGATACAACCAGGAACAGCCCGACAGAAGAGAAGACGACATGCACAATTGTGGGGTGAGGAGAGTGGGCCTTCGCTGCCCTCTGGGTGCACTGCACACCTCCGCCCCACCTGCTTGGGTCCACCAAGGGCCTCTGAACCCTTCATTTAGAGCCTTTATGGAGGTTCCATTGTGGAAGCACGGTTTATTAAATCACTGGCCATTGGTGATTAAACCCAGTCTCCAGCCCTTCACTCTCCCAGGGGTCGGGGGTTGGGTGGAAAGTTCCAATCCTCTCCTCAGCCAGTTCCCTTGACAACAGGCCTCTATCTTCCCAGAATCACCTTATTAGCATAGCTCAGGTAGGTTGAAACGGGCTTGTTAGGAAAAACAACGACTCTTCTTTTCTGTGTCTCACTCAGAAATTCCAAGGGTTTTAGAAGCTCTTCCGGTAGCAGCTGGGATGCAGACCAGTTATGCATGTCTTATAATTTCATGATATCACATTCCTTTTCTACGGGCTGGAAGGACTCTCTCCTGTACCAGAGTGCAGATGATTGAAGATATCAACAAAGAGACAAAGATAAACCACTGTGTTATATATTGTGTTAGGGAAAACAGCATTTGAAGAGAAACTACTGTTACCTCCATCTAGTCAAAGCTATGGTTTCTCCAGTAGCCATATACGGATGTGAGAGTTGGACTATAAAGAAAGCTTAGCACTGAAGAACTGATGCTTTTGAACTGTGGTGTTGGAAAAGACTCTTGATAGTCTCTTGGACTGCAAGGAGATCAAACCAGTCAATCCTAAAGGAAACCAGTCCTGAATATTCATTGGAAGGACTGATGCTGAAGCTGAAACTCCAGTCCTTTGGCCACCTGATGTGAAGAACTGACTCATTGGAAAAGACCCTGATGTTGGGAAAGATTGAAGGCAGGAAGAGAAGGGGACACAGGGGATGAGATGATTGGGTGGCATCACCAACTCAATGGACATGAGTTTGAGCAGGCTCTGGGAATTGGTGATGGACAGGGAGGCCTGGCATGCTTCTGTCCATGGGGTCCCAAAGAGTCGAACAGAACTGAGCAACTGAACTGAACGGTTACCTCCAGGCAGTTGTGTAGTGATTTGTGATTTTTTAAATGGGCATATAACATTATATTACCTTTAGGTGTAACACATAATGATCCTGTATTTGTATAGATTGTGAAATGATCACCACAATGTGTCTAGTTAACCATCCATCACCACACATGGTTACAGTTTTTGTTTTTTAACTTGTGATAAGAACTTTAAGGGTCTGCTCTCTTAGCAACTTTCAGAAATACCATACAGTTTTTTAGCTATAGTCACCATGTAGTACATTACATTCCAGAACTTATTTATTTTGTAACTGGAAGTGTGTACCTTTTGACCCCCTTCACCCACTTGGCCTGTTTATGATTTATGATTTGTAAAACACTTTTTAGTTTTGTTTCAGACTAGATAGGAAAATATATACCTATAACCATTTTTTTAGACTTTTGTTATTGTCATATTTATTTACATAGGTGACATATCTATTAAGAATTCTATCAGTTATTTGTTTTAGCACTTCATATTTATTGTTAAGTACTAACTTAATCCAATAGTCATGTACAGATATGAGAGTTGGACCATTAAAATAGCTGAGCACTAAAGAATTGATGCATTTGGATTGTGGTGCCAGAGAAGACTCTTGAGAAGACTCTTGAGAAGACCCTTGGACAGCAAGCATCTATCAGACCAGTCAATCCTAAAGGAGATCAACATAGTCATTGAAAGGACTGATGCTGAAGCTGAAGCTCCAGTGCTTTGATCACCTGATGGGAAGAGTAAGCTCATCGGAAAAGACCCAAATGCTGGGAAGGTTTGGAGGCAAGGAGAATTGATCGACACAGGATGAGATGGTTGGATGGCATCACTGATTCAATGGACATGAGTTTGAGAAGACTTGGGAGATAGTTAAGGAAAGGGAAGCCTGGCATGTTGCAGTCTGTGGGGTCGTAAAGAATTGGAGATGACTTAGTGACTGAACAAGTACTAAATTACTTGGCCCAGTACACCTAATATGGTCAGATTTGTGTATGCATTGTATTAATTGAATATTAATACAATAATATTGATTGTATGATATTGTATTTCAATTTCAATGATATTGAAATTCTGTGTTAAAATTTTTTGCCTATATTTTCTCCATAGTCTAAATGCCATTAATGATTTTTTCTTATTTCTTGACTTTTATTAATAAAGAGGTTTGATTCCTAATGATACTCATAGAAAGGCAAAAAAACATTAAAGAAAAAAATTGATATTACCTTAGATCATGAGGTCACAAAGAGTCGGACACGACTGAGTGAACTGAACTAGGGTTTTTTAAAGTTAAATAGCTTAAAATGCAAGCAATGAATGAATACAGGAAAACATTTGATACTCGCTACAACTGTGATTAAGTGCTGTAATTAATTGTTTAGTGTTCACAGCCCTCTTAAAAATGAAGTGTTGTTAAAGTGCCACATTAATTCTGTGAATGGTGGTGGTTATGGGGCTCTAAGACCATTGACCCAAGAGGAAGAAGGGAGTTCATTGTTACGAAGGTTTTTGGTTGAACGTTTAAATGACAGGTTAAGGAATTAGGTTACTTCTTAGAGTCAAACAAAACAAATGCACAGAATTGGTCTAAAGGCCCCTGTGGTTGTTGCCATGGGAACCACAACCTCACTTCCTGACATGTGTTGGTTAGAATTTTCTGCAGCGGCAAATATTTAACCCAGTTTTTGTGCTATAATTTTTGTTTGTGTTGTTAAGAGGAAAGGGTTGAATATGGTTTGATGATAGAAGGCTGGCTCCTGCGCTTCAGAATCCAACAATAACTTCTAGTGACTGATGGGATCTGGGTAGACATCAAATCCTTTCAAACCGTGTAGACTTTCAGACTGCTGCTGAGATTGATGACAGATAATAAATACTGTCTCAGTGACTACCAATTATTTATAAATTCCTAAATACTGTAATATTGAGATGCTTGAAGTTATTTCATGTTCATCAATATTTTAAAGTTAACCACTCTCAACTCCCAGTATTTATACACATTAATTTTTTTCTTATACTATATTTTGTTATTATTTTTTGTTGTAATATTTATAAACATTGATGTTCAGCCTTATATGTTATAGGTATACTGTGAGGCTTCCCAGGTGGCTCAGTGGTGAGAAATCCTCCTGCCAAGCAGGAGATACTGGTTCAGTTCCTGAGTGGGGAGGATTCCCTGGAGAAGGAAATGGCATCCCATTCCACACCTGGGAAATCCTGTGGACAGAGGAGCCTGGCGGGCTACAGTCCATGGGGTCACAAGAGAGTTGGAGGTGTTTAGGTACTAAACAATAACAACAACAAGTGTAAAATATAGTGATTCACAATTTTTGAAGATTTTACCCCATTTATAGTTGTTATGGGCTTCTCTGATAGCTAAGTTTGTAAAAAAAAAAAAATCCGCCTACAATGTGGGAGACCCCAGTTCAATTCCTGGGTCCGAAAGATCCACTGGAGAAGGTAGACTACTCACTCCAGTATTCTTGGGCTTTCCTTGTGGCTGAGCTAGTAAAGAATCTGCCTGCAATGCAGGAGACCTGGGTTTGATCCCTGGGTTGGGAAGATCCCCTGGAGAAGGGAAAGGTTACCCACTCCAGTATTCTAGCCTGGAGAATTCCATGGTCTGTATAGTCCATGGGTTCGCAAAGAGTTGGACATGACTGAGTGACTTTCACTTTCACAGTTATTATAGAATACTGGCTATATTCCCTGTGTCGAATAATATATCCTTGTAGCTGATATTACAACTAATAGTTTGTACCTCTTACCCACCTCCCACTGATCTGTCCCTTTCTCCTCCCCACTTGGTAACCAGTAGTTTGTTCTCTATGAGTCTGCCTCTTTTTTATTCTATTTGCTAGTTAGCTGTAATTTTTTTAGATTCCACATATAAGTGATATTGTACAGATTTGTCCTTCTCTGGCTGACTAATTTCACCCAGCATAATGCCCCCCAAGGCCATCCATGTTGCTGAAAATGGGAAAAGTTCATTCTTTCTTCAGGGCTGAGTAGTATTCCATGTGTGTATGCACCACATTCTCTTTATCCACTCATCTGTTGATGGATAATTCGGTTGCTTCCATGTCTCGGCTGTTGTGAATACTGCTGCCATGCACCCTGGGGTGCGTGTGTCTGTCTGAATTAGTGTTTTTTGTTTGTTTCAGACACGTGCCCAAGGGTGGAGCTGTGAGCTCGTGTGCCAGCTCTGTGTTCAGTGTCTAGAGGGGCCTTCTTACCGTCTTCCACAGTGGCTGCACCAAGTCATGCTCTTGCCACCAGTGTAGGAGGCCTCCTATTCATCCACATCTTCTCTAACATTTGTGATTTGTGTTCTTTTTGATGATGGCGATTCTGACAGGTATGAGGTGGGATCTCTGTGTGGTTTTGATTTGCATTTCCCTGATGATTAATGGCATTGAGTATCTTGTCAGTGCCTGTTGGCCATCTGTATGTCTTCTTTGAAAAAATTGAGTTTTTCTGCCGATTTTTTAACTGGATTTTTTAATATATTGAGCTGTGTGTACCGATAACATATATTGGATATTAACCCCTTGTTGGCCATATTATTTGCAGATATTTTCTTCTATTCAAGTACATTATCTTTTCATTCTGTCAGTGGTTTCCTTTGCCATGCTAAAACTTTTAATTAGGCCCCATTTGTTTATTTTTGCTTTTGTTTGCTTTAGGATATAGATCCAAAAAAATATTGCTACGGTTTATGTGAAAGAGTGTTCTGCCTATGTTTTCCTCTAGGAGTTTTATTGTATCTGTTTTTACATTTAGGTCTTTAATGCATTTTAAGTTTAATTTTGTGTATGGTGTTAGAGAATGTTCTAATTTCATTCTTTTACATATAGCTGTTCATTTTTCCTAGCATCACTTTATTGAAGAAACTAACTTTTCTCCATGTATATTGCCTCCTTTGTTGTGATTAATTGACCATAAGTGTAGGTTTATTTCTGGGTTTTCTGTTCCATTTCATTGATCTATATGTCTGTCTTTATGCCAGTATTACACTGTTTTGATTACTGTAGCTTTGCAGTATAGTCTGAAGTCAGAGACTGTGATTCCTCTAACTCTGTGTTCTTTCTCAAGATTGTTTTGGCTATTTAGGGTCTTTTATGTTTCCATACAAATTTTAAAATTATTTGTTCTAGTTCTGTAAGAAAATGCTATTGGTATATTGATAGGGATTGAATTAAATCTGTAGATCTTGCACTACTTAATGCTCAATAAAACATTTTAATTCTTTATAAAAAGAGTTGAGAAACAAATTTGGGTTAAATTATTGTTACAGAAAATTGAAATCAACACATGTCAAAAACCTGAAGTTATAGTTTATACGTCCAGGTAATCGAGGGCTGTTTGAGCATGAATTTTATCAACTATTTCTCTCAATTGATGACTGGTCTGATTTGTGCTGTTTACATGGATAATTCACAGGAATTTATGTCTGCTTAATCACATGCCTGTCTTACCATATTTCTGATACAGAACTATTTCTGAGAGTCTTCCTCGGGGACTCTCAGGGCACCCCAGATCCCATTCACCTCTCATGGTATTCTCAGCTGTAGGTTCTCACCCCAGAAATCTTGGCTCTGACCCATGGCTCAGAAACTGTTCTTGGCTAACCCACTTTATCCAGGAGGGTAGAGCAGGGTGGTAGGGGCAAGTGGAGGGATTTGCCAGTTATTTCAGAACTGAGTAAAACCATCCAAATTCCTTGGGTTACACTCAAGACTCTGATTTTTCTAGAAAATAATTTAACAGTGAAAGAATCCTTGGACTAGGAAAGTTTTCACTCTGCTTGCCAATGGTTCTGTTGCAGGAAGGAGGATCCCTTCCAGGGCCCAAAACTGGGCTCTTGTCTAACACTTGGAAATGAATTGTCCGAGGAGACACATGTGCTGACAAAGCAAGAGATTTTATTGGAAAAGGGCACCTGGGTGGAAGCAGTAGGGTCAGGGAACCCAGGAGAACAGCTCTGTCATGTGGCTTGCAGTCTCGGGTTTTATGGTGATAGGATTAGCTTCCGGGTTGTCTTTAGCCAATCATTCTGACTCAAGAGCCCTCCCTGGTGGTGCACTCCTTGTTCAGCCAAGATGAATGCCAGAGAGGATTCTGGGAGGTGGTCGGACATGTGGTGTCTCCTTTAGACCTTTCCCAAACTCTTCCATTGGTGGAGGCTTATTAGTTCCATGTTCCTTACCAGGACCTCCTGTCATAAAACAACTCATGCAAATGGTTACTATGGTGCCTGGCCAGGGTGGGCAGTTTCAATCAGGGTGCTTCCCCTAACAGTTCCTTTAATGTCCCGACCTTATGAGTACAGTCACCTTTGCCTGTTGCTGCTATAGACTCTTAAACTTTGAATTGCTCAGAAACACTGGAAGATGGCTTGCTGTGAGAAGCTCATTCTAGGGGGAGAACATGGTGAAAGGAATTAAAATGCACGTGAACATCTCTGTCATTTGTCTTGGTTTAGTGTTGTTTTCATATTTTTAAAGTAATTTCATGAGATAGTGTACCTAGGGAAATATCACTGTGACTGTTTCCGAGTTTACAAAACTGATTGCAGAAGGCAGATACATTGTTGACATTTTAAGTAGGTAAGGGAATTGGTGTTATTTCTTAATTTTAATTCAGTGTCTTCAAACTGAGGTGCTCTGTCTGGCAGTGCATCAGGCTTCTTATGGAGAACATGATGGGAGCATTTTAAGGAAATTAGTTTCCTGAGTGTAAGTTTCACATGTGCTTTTTCTCCTAAAGTGTATTAATCTGAAAGATGTTTGAATTGTGCTTGTATAGCTCTTCTCTACCCTGGTCTCATTTCTGCCTTTCTCTTCCTTCATAAAGACAGCCTGCACCTGTCATCCTGAACCTTGGTGCTTTGCCATGGCAGTGTTGCTGTTAATACAATTAATGACTCTAATGAGTGGGTAAAAATTATTTTCGGTGTCTCACTGCCTGCTTCAGCATAATTAAAAGAGGGTATAATAGAGTTGTTAGCTAATTAACAAAGATATTTTTTGATGGTTGAATTGAGGGTCATTGCCATAACAGGTATTGGTTACATTTTCATCCACTTGTTAATGTAAGTTTCTCCATGCTTATAGTTGTTAACAAAGTCATTGATGCTGAACAGTTTCATTCACTAATAGTAGTGCTTATCCATGGATACAGTAATGAGTTGGAATAAGAAACTATCTCATTGAGATGCATTTCTAATTAAATTTTAAGTGTTAATATTTAATATTCATTAGGAACTTCCCTGGTGGTCCAGTGGTTAGGACTTGATGTTTTTTACTGCCAAGGGCCCGGGTTCAATCCCTGGTCAGGGAAATAAGCTCCTGCAAGCCAAGCAGCCAAAAATTAAAAAAAAAAGTACTCGTTGATCAAAATTTGTAATATATTTGTATCTTTGGGTCAATTATGCAAGTCTGAGAGAAATGAAAATTTAGTCAAGTAGAAAATTTTTATTATTTATAATCTTCATGTCCAGAAAATTGAAGAATATGTTTCTGATTTTTACATTACATGCATATGTGTGCCTGCGTGTGTGCATGCGTGCATCTGTACAGAGAAAGAGAGAAAGCATACTTTTGAACTTAAATCTGTGTCTGAGGAGGATTCAGTTCTGTGGGGAAGATGGGAAGAAAATGAGAATTTGAGAACAAACCTGAGAATTATAAACCAGCTTGCTCACATGTTTTTATGTGGATGATAGTTGGTAATTAAGTCTGTACAGCTTAATTAACGTGTATGCAGAGTACATCATGAGAAATGCTGGGCTGTATGAAGCACGAGATGGAATCAAGATTGCTGGGAGAAATATCAATAACCTCAGATATGCAAATAACACCACCCTTATGGCAGAAAGTGAAGAAGAACTAAAGAGCCTCTTGATGAAAGTGAAAGAGGAGAGGGAAAAAGTTGACTTAAAGCTCAACATTCAGAAAACTAAGATCATGGCATTGGGTCCCATGACTTCATGGAAGTAGGTGGGGAAACAGTGGAAACAGTAGCTGACATTATTTTGGGGGGCTCCAAAATCACTGCAGATTGTGACTGCAGCTATGAAATTAAAAGACACTTACTCCTTGGAGGAAAAGTTATGACCAACCTAGGCAGCGTATTGAAAAGCCGAGACATTACTTTGCCAACAAAGGTCCGTCCAGTCAAGGCTATTGAAAGGTTGTTGCTGAACCACGAAAAGATGCCAGGATTCTTGGCCTCCAGAGGAGAAGAAGAAAGTCCGGGGCCAGATATAAGACTAGATCGCTCAAAGCTGTTGTGTAATAAAATTTTATTAAAGTATAAAGGAGACAGAGAAAGCTTCTGACATAGGCATCAGAAGAGGGCAGAAAGAGTCCCCCTGCTAGTTTTTAGTTGGATGTTATGTAGTCACTAGCAGTCTGTTAATGAAAGAAAGGAATGTCTTAAAAACTCAGAATGGCACCAGGCCCCTCATCCATAAGGTGTATTTTGGGATAATCTTGGCACCAGATGAGTCATCCCAGGCCATAAAACGATTGACTTGAATCTTGTAGAAAGGCAGATTACCATACAAATAGTTTCATTTACATAGATTAGGGGAACAATGAGTATAACATACTGGTTTGTCAAGCCAGTTCTGAGCCATTAGGCGGAACTGACTTGAAGACAGAGTCTAGGGTAAAGTACATTAACATAGCTTAAGACAAACATTTCCATAGGAAAAATGCATTAGTTAACTCAAAGTTTGAGAATAGTTAACTTCAGGTGAAACCAGGTGTCATTATAGCAATACAGTATTTTAAGAGAAACCTCCTTTTAAATTGGTATAAAGAAGTAAAGAAATATTACTAGTTTGTTTCCTCCTGCCACTTAAGAGAGAGATAAAAAATGTCTGACACTTGCAGCCTATTTCCTCCGTGTGGAAACCCCTGGGCTTCCTGCCTGTTACCCTCTCACTATGGTTTTTCCAGTAGTCATGTATGGATGTGAGAGTTGGACTGTAAAGAAATTTGAGTGCCAAGAATTGATGCTTTTGAACTGTGGTGTTGGAGAAGACTGTTGAGAGTCCCTTGGACTGCAAGGAGATCCAACCAGCCCATTCTAAAGGAGATCAGTCCTGGGTGTTCATTGGAAAGACTGATGTTGAAGCTGAAACTCCAATACTTTGGCCACCTGATGTGAAGAGCTGACTCATTTGAAAAGACCCTGATCCTGGGAAGGATTGAGGGCAGAAGGAGGAGGGGATGACAGAGGATGAGATGGTTGGATGGCATCACTGACTCAATGGACATAAGTTTGAGTAAGTTCCAGGAGTTGGTGATGGACAGGGAGGCGTGGCATGCTGCAGTCCATGGGGTCACAAAGAGTTGGATACGACTGAGCAACTGAACTGTCTGAAGTCTGTACAGCACTTAGACTCCAGCTGATATGAGTGACATAAGAATTTTCTCTCAAAATGTCCAATGTTAATTACATAAGATACTATGTCTGTCGACACTTAAATTTACAAAGGAAAATTTTAGATGCCAGTTTAAAAACATGCAAGGGTTGTGTATAATATTTTCTCTGAATCCTAGAGAAAGCCAGGGCCAAGCATCTTTGAAGCCTATCAGCGTGTATGAGCCTTATTTCCTGTTCACTGTGGCATGACCCCTGATGTGGGGAAGATGGAACCGACCTCAGTGCGGTTCTCCCTCTAGTTGAGTGTGTTTTGGACAATGTCTTGAGATTCAGTCCTTGCCCCCTCGGGCCCTGGTGATCCTGATCCCCACTCTAATCTTTGTTACCCATGATTGAAAGAGACACACACAAAAGGGTGATTCTTAGAAAATGTCAAGAATGTGGAGGAGTTGTGTGTGGCTTAAGGGGATAGAAGTGGTCCAGAAGGGGTTCTGGTTGTCAGCTTATTTCACATGGACAGTCATAGAACTTTAACTCTAAAAATTGAGTGATTTTGAAAAATCATAAAACTAGTGTTAATATTTTAGTACAGTCTCTTTGAGGCCAATGGAAAAATACCTTCTTCGCTGGAGGGAAACTACTGACCCAGGCACTGCCCAGAGCCAGGGACCGCCTCAGGTCAGACAGGGTCTCTCAGCAAAGCCGGAAGACAGGATCTGGTCTCTTGTGAGTTATAACTGGGAAGAATAGCTTTCTCTTTAGCTCTCTTTTTTAATTTTCTTTCTCTGTTCTGTTATTAAAGTAGCCCCTGGACTTGATATTATTTTAGATACTTTAATCAAGCTGATCCTTTAATCTCAGAGGCTCACGACTTTCTTTCAGGAAACGAATCTCCATCCTCACTGCTTATCTGTCTTTCCTGATTCCGGTTTTGTCCAGTCTGTAGGACTGAGTGCTTCCTGAAGAGCCAGGCAGTTGCTTCTGTACTGCCCACGTCCATGCCCTATCACATCCTGATCCTGTTTCTGCACCCGTGACCTGATGCTCTCCTGCTCCTTGTCTCTGTGTGTCCTGGGATTTTCTGCAAAGTTAATACTATGAAACTCTTAGGAACCTATTATGTTCCCCATGCTGTCTTCATAAATCATATGGGGAGGCCTGGTGTCCCCCCGCAGAGGACCAGTCCCCCATATCAGCACCTTGACCCTCCTCATGAGACTGTCTGGACTTTGGTCTCTGGAACTGGAAACCATACACTTACACTATTCAAGAAAAGAAGTCATGTCCCCCTGCTGTCCACTATGTCCTCTGCTTATTGGATCCCTGTTACCCCCTCTTGACCTCCGTGTTCTTTGCTTATTGGAAAGAAGGTCAAGAGCAGTCCCATCAGATGGGTCTTTTGCTTAAACAGCTTGATGCTGCTCCACCCAGTTCTCATCCTCGAGTTTGGGTGAAGATACAGGTGGGAAGTGTTTGCGAGAAGCCAGGCTGGGAGGCCCAGGGTGGGTTTGCCCCTCCTGGCCATTCGGTGCCTGGCCCCCTGCTTGGTCAGATCATTTTATGTGGGGACTTGCTGTGGGTGGTCCCCTCACAGTGAGTGTGGTGAAGCCCTGGCTAGTGTGATGTGACCTTTGGGAAGTGACCAGGGTTATGAGATCACGAGTGGATCACTGTCCTTGTGAGGAGAGACACAGAACTGCCTCTGTACCTGGAGAAAGTGGAGTGAGAAGGCGGCTGGAAGGTGGGAGGGGAGACCCCACCTTGACCCCACTGCCAGCACCTGGATCCTGGCCTTCCAGCTGCAGAAGCATGGGGACGTGTGCTAGCAGCCAGAGCAAAACCAGATGCTGCCATCTCAGCCTCTGCTAGAATTTTCACCTTGGGTATTTATTTCAGAAGAAACTTTTGTAGGGCACACAGAACCAGCTGGAGTTGGTGGGTGGCGCCTGGGTGTGCACCTGCTTGGCCGTGAGGTGCTCGGGAGGAGGGGTGCCGGGGCAGGGCTGGGCCTGTTTGCTCTTTGCCTGTTGGTCCAGACCAGCCTTGACCAGTGGGCAGCCTCACAGCTCTCAGAACCCTGGCACCCTTGACCCAGGAAGCTTGGTGGCTCAGAACTCTATCCGTCACATCTGAGGAGATGGTTTCAGGGTTTCCCTGCCCCTTGCAGAGTGATCATGTTAGGTCTCTCTCTGTTCATCTTGAGTGAAACCCTCTTTATCAGTAAAATACCACCTGGTCAGATGTGTGCCCTTCAGTGATGAAATATAGTTACACCTGACAGGTTATGAAGCTGTTACCTTTCCCCCAAATCTAGAACCAAACCCTGTGTTTTCCCGTGACTCCTTTTTATCATTAATTCTGTAGAGAAATGGGCATTTCTGCGGTGCTGGCTGTCCGTCTTCAGTGGTCTGGCCATGGGAACCCCGGGGCCTTGGGAGTGTTCCTTGGTCATCTCACTGTTGCCGGGATGGTTGTGAGGGACTCAGAGTTGTGTTTTCATCCTTCAGAGGAGTCAGGAGCTGTGTATAAGCCACCCACCTTTGGTACTGCAGGTGTGCGTTTCGCGGGTCAGGTCTTGCACCCTGAGGGACAGTGCTGGTGTGGCGTGTGGAGCACTCAGGGAGGGGGTGCGCAGAACGGACTCAGGGACGGGCTCTGCCTTCTTCTCACACTGAACTCAGCCTTCTCACCCAAGGCAGCATTTTAGTCTGAAGCCTTTTAAATGTAACTGAATGGTATCAGTGATAGAGAAATGTACCAAGAGCCTCCTTTTTTCATCCCATCATGACAGGCTCCATTCTGCTTGATCAGAAGGAGTAGTCATCTTTGTGACTTTTTTCCTTGGGTTTTTATTATGTTTTCGTTGTTCCCTGTGGGATGCCTCTGGGCTTCAGGTGATGCCCAGAGTCGTCCCTTTCCCCTTAGGGGTCCTCGGTGCCCATGGCATCTGGGTCCCATCAACCAGACCTTTCCTGCCACCAGTCACCTTCTCCACTGACTCAGCAGGTTTTCACCTGCATTTGGGACTCAGGGTGTGTCCTTCCTACTGAGTGTCTGGAGCTCCTCACACATTCTCAGGTCTCGCTGGACACATGCCTGCAGTTGTCAGGCAGTGGGTCCCGGTCCTTGCGAGTGTCCTGCTGTGGGGGCCGGGTGGGGCCATGGGCCTGCCTGGGCAGGGCTGCCCCCCATCTCTCGGGACCAGTGGTGTGGCCAGCGGTCTGTTTCCTCCTGTGTAAGTGGGGTGCCACAGAGCTTCCCGAGGGGCTGGGGCTGCACCTCCTTCCCAGGGCCAGGGAAGGTTGTGAAAGAGGAAGGACATTCTCAGATCCCCAGGGAAGTTTGGGTCCTTCTTTGCAGCCTGTCAGGGTCACAGAGAAGGACAGAACCTTGATGGGGAGGGAAGGGGAGACAGTCGTTACTGGAAGTCTTGGGGGCCACATTTCCAGGACAGTCAGTGAAGGTGGCCTCGACGTCCAGGAATGGGGAGGGATGAAGGAGCCGTGACAGCGAGATGGGATGAGGAGACCAAACACGAGGAAGCTGAGCCAGTCTACGTGGGGACTCCTCTCCACTTCCCACCCTTGAGCACTGGAGTGCTTGCTTCCTCCTCCTTCCTGGTTTCCATCTGTGAAAGAAGGAAACACTGTATGAACAGAGAAGCCTGGAGGTCGGGCATCCTGTGAGTGTGATGAGTCACACCTAGATGTTGGTTTGCCTGATGCCCAGGTTAAACTCGAACAGACTTCCTCTTGTGACAGATGTGCGTGTGGCCTGTGCTGCCAGGAAGCCAGTCGTATGTGCCCTCATTCTGTATTTCTTTCTGGAGGAGAAAACCCATTTACTCTCTCCACTTTTCCACCTTCATTTGACACATGTTTTTGAACCATCCTTTGTTATAATTGATGTTGAGATGTAATTACATTATTTAGTTCATATCATTTGCCCAATTTTCAAAGTAATAGAAGTACATCATAGAAAACTTGGAGGATATTGAGAAGTTGAAGGAAGAAAGTGATGATCATTCATAACTGCAGCACCTGGCGTTTTGCAGGTTTTCTGGGAGAACGACGCCTCCACTCCCAACCTAGTGGGCGTGTGACCCTCGGGTGGTTTTCTGCAGTGAGAAGCTGGGGGTCCTCAGTCCTCACCTTCCCCACAGTCTTCAACCCCCACACCCCACCCTCGCCAGTGTTGTCAAGTGCAAATAGTTCAACAAGGAGCATGTTCTTAAGCAAGTTGAAAACACTCTGGGAATTCATGGTTGAATGCAAAATTTCTAAGCCCCCAGGTTCTTACCTCCCCTGCCTGCTGTACTGCGTTTCTGGGTACTGGTGGGCATAAATGTAGCTGTTATGAGTGTGTGTTTGTGTCCCTGTAAATTCTAACATAAATATGGTCGTGCTGTGCATCATATTCTCCCGCTAGTTTTCTCACTTAATGTGCTGAACAGCTTTCTATTTTAATGTATGTGCATAAAATATGCTTTATTCATTTAAAGAAACCTTTTTATTCCAAACCTTTTAGTTTCAGACTGAGGAAAATTTCAGGAAAAGGACCAGTAGAATCTCACCCCTGTTCACCCACGGTCACTGTTTCCCCTTGCTCTGCCTGTACTCGCGCTCCATTCTCTGCACGTGGCTCACAAACACTGTATTTTCTGTGAACCACGTGAGTGTAAGTGAGAAATGGCCTTGCAGGTCACCTCCAGGTCTTTGGGTGTGTTTCCTAGGCATAGGGAGATCCAGTCCACAGGCCCGGCACAGGGATCAGTGTATGCTCCACACCAGACAGTTGCGTGCAGCTTGCCTGCCACCCACACTCCAGTCTCGTCAGTTGACCCGATACATCTTTGCTGGCCTTTCCCTTCTGCGCAGACTCCAGGTGCGGATCAGTGTCACGTTTAGCTGTTGTGTCCTGTTAGTCCCTTTGCTCACAGCTTCCTGTGCACAGTCTGTTGCGGTGTGGACACACGGTGTCTGCTTGTGTTCCCCTGGTGATGGACACATAGGCTCTTTCTGGCTTCCCCCCACCCCCTGCAACTCTGGAATAAGCAGTGTTGCAATAGTCATCCTTGCATACTCGTCTTTTTGAATATGTGGAATTGCTTAATATGTGGAGTTGCTGAATCAATGAGTATTCAAACATATAACACATATAAAGTGTTTACCAGTTGAAACTTTATCCACTTCCACAATTTCTACCCTGATGAAGAGGTGTCCTACCATTGTTTTAACTGAAATCCAAGATTTACCAGTGATGTTGAGCATACTCACATAATTTTATCTGATATTTGGCATTATTTTATAAGTCACCTTTTTGTATTCTTTTCCTGCTTTTAGGATTGTGCTATGGTATTCCTTGTCTTATTGAAGAATTGCTTATTGGTTGTCAACTGATAACCTTGGACTTTCAGTTTTTTTGGCCTTCCTGCATGTTGTGTAGGCCCTTTATTCCCTAACCAGAGACTGAACCTGAACTCTAGCAGTGAAAGCTTGCAGTCCTGACTACGGAACCTCCAGGGAAATCCTTTTTCTTAAATGTTTATTTTAAATCTTTTGGGAGGATTTTCCAAGTAGATAAATCCTCAGTGAGTGCTAATTTTGCTTTTTCTTTTCATTATTTTTATTTATTTATTTGTCTTACGGCATGATTTCCGACTGGTAGTATTGTGTTAAATACCAAAATAATCACGATATCCTTTTCTTTTGGACACTCACAGAAAAGACTTTAACATTTCATCACAGCATGATTGTTTGTCATAGGTCTGAGTTAAACAACCTTTTACCAATTAAACAAATTTCCCCCTCAGTGTGCAGAATATTTAAAAAGTCAGGAATGGTGTTAAACATTAAATACCTCTTCCGAACCTCTGTGAATGGATTTCTCTCCACTTCTTTTATGGCTTGTTTTCCTCCCTGAGGAATCTTCTTTTTTCATTGAAGCATAGTTGACTTGCAATATTGTGTTAGTTTCAGGGGTAGGTATTGTAAGACCTCACAGCCTTTTCTCAGAATCTGTCGCTCCAAAGACCACAGTGACTCGAATTCGATGCAATAGGCAAGAGGATTTATTAGGCCGACGCGCCGGGGTTCAGTCTCCACGCAAGGAGATGAACCCCGAATATCAATTGTGAGGAACTTTTATACCGAAAAATCACAGGCAGGTGTGGGAGGGGTCAGGATATTGGGAACAATGTGGTAGGGGGCCATAGCAGGTGTAGGTGGGGTGAGGACATCTGATTGGTGGGATAGGTCTGCAGATAATTAAGTCGAAACAGTTGACTGACCACCCTGCAGCGCTTGGCCAGTTCTTAAAGAAACAATTACCCGGAAAAATCCGACAGTAAATACATCTTTGAGAGGGGGTCTCTTCGCAAGGTCAGGAAACTAGGTTATAAGTCATCAGTTAAGAATTAATAGAATGGGGCTTTGTTAAGGACCAGGAGACTCTGAGTCACCAGATAAGGAGTAAGTTATCTCCTGTGAGGCATGGCCTGCCTCCGGGGTTTTAATCAAAAAGGGGACTTAAAATTTTAACCTAGGTTCCTCAGTATAGTACAGTTATATGTTCTTTTCGGATTCTTTTCCATTTTAGGTTGTTACAAGATGTTGACTGTAAGCTCCCTGTGCTACACAGCAGGCCTTGTTGCTTGTCTGTTTTGTGTATAGTGGTGGTGGTGCTGTGTGTCTGCTAATTCCATACTCCTAACTTACTTTCCCCTTAATGCCTTTTGTATAGAGTAACCAGTATTCTAACCCTGAACCGCCTGGGGTACATTGTGTCTTCACACCTCGGGTGTGTTTGCTCCTGGTGTATAGAAGGCTTTGTGTTTGCACTGATGGAGTGCAGTGTCTTTGACTTCAGCCCATTTGACTGGATTTTTGTCAGTGTCTTCCCTGGACCAGCAGAACTCTGTCGTGCCCCCCACCATTTATGACAGAGCCTCAGCTCCGGGGACTCCCGGCCACACGTTCGGGTACAGCCGGTCTGCCGTGCCAGCTTCCTTCCCTGTTTCATTTGCTGCTGGCTTTTCTCCTGTGTCTCCTTCTTAATTTTTATTCATCTTTCACTTTGCTGGTATCTGTCTTCTGTAGAGAGCCTTTGTTAACATCTGTGAGTGGGAAAGCTTTCAGAATCCTCAGTGACTAAAAATATTTTATTCCCACATAAAATCTAATTTTACTGAGCATTGGAATGAAAATTCAGTCATTTTCCTTCACAACCGCTGCTGTGCACCTGTGAGCAGCCTGATGACAGTCTGTGTTTCTTTGTGGGTGCTCTTGGTCTTGGAGGCGGTGGTGGCCGTGCTGATGTCTATGGGGACCACTGGCCCTTCTCCTGGCCCCTCCCTCCCTTAGCCCTCTGTCTCCCCACCCCTCCTGCTGTGGTCCCATCCTCCCCACC
>SJXQ01010023.1:28501-170957 GCA_006408695.1 Aepyceros melampus | reverse complement strand
GTGCAGTTTCCTAGTGGACCCTCAGGTGCCCGCCGGCTTGTAACTGCACCTCAGGGCCCTCAGCCTGTCCTCCCGCTTCATCACCATTGTTAGGTTTTCACTTCAGATGCCTTTATTCAGGTCTTTTCACAGAATTTGGGGCACCGTTTCCTAGCACATGCCGTTGCCACGTTGGTGTTGCAAGGGCTGTTTCTCTGCTTCTCTTCTGTTGGTGGAGTCAGGTGCCCTTCCATCCTGTCATGATGTCCTCATGCTGAATGGCCGGTTGTCTGTCCATCTGTGCTTCTGAAATCCTTTGGGCCTGATGACAAGTATTGTTTCTAACAAACAGAATTTTCCCCGGTGATCTGAATCAGGCTGGAGCCGGCCGCTACGTGTCCTGTGACAGTGACCTGGGGATGCTCTGCCCTCCTGCTATCCTGGGTCACATTAGCTGCCCTGAGACCCTCTGGGCAGCCTGGGGAGAGATCCAGCTCCCCCAGGACTTAGCACGCAGGGAGGGGGGCTGTTTCAGAAGCCTAAGTGCTTCCTTCTTTGATGGCCGTGTTCTGTGAAGCCACTGAAGACAGAGTGGTGGGCTCGGCGTCATGTTTTTATTAGCTGATCAATGTAGGACGGTGTTTATGTATGTGTCTGTCGAAAGGCACCTTATTGAATGTATGTTATTGATCTGCTCCTTGAACTTGATGGCAAACAGTGCTATAACTTGCACATGAACAAACTTTATCTAAAACACATGCTTTCTCTGTTTTTTAAGACACGTCACAGTTTTCTTGCACTTGGGAACCCTGGAGAGGACTTCAGCATGGGGCATTTTCAGCAGTGAAATCACCTATAAAAAGTGGGAAACTGCCACAAGCTGAGTGTGATAAGGACACTAGTGGTGCCAGGGCCAGAGGGGGAAGGCATGACTGAGCTCTGCAGGGGGCACAGTGGAAAAGACCCTGTGTGCCAACACAGGGAACAAGAGACACGGGTTCAATTCCTGGGTCGGGAAGATCCCTTGGAGGAGGAAATGGCAACCAGTCTAGTCTTCTTGCCTGGAGAATACTGTAGACAAGGGGGCTTGGCGAGCTACAGTCCACGGGGTCGCAAAGAGTCAGACATGACTGAAGCGACACAGCACCAGGGCTGTGTGCACCAGCGCTTCCTGTGTATTGTCACTCTGTGCAGATTACTCTAATTCAAGCACCGATTTTGGGATACAACACAGATGAATTTTAACGGGTAGGTGAGTTCAGGCTCAGGGACCCTAAAAGTGAGGACAGGCTATGTTGCCGGGGAACCACTCGGTCTCTGCATCCTCATCACCCCACTGGCCACTTCACATGGCTCCCAATCCATCCAAATTGCCCTCTGCTCTTCAGGAAATTCTCAGGATTTTTGTGTGGCTGGTTGGATTCTTTCTTGGTTTTTGCACCATTTGAGAAATCTTTCAGGGGACATATCGGGGTCTGGGGAAAATAGTCTGTCCTGCTGACTCTCAGACCCTCACTGCTGTTCTCTGGACACAGCTTCAGTCTGAGCCATGGACTCAGGACTCCTAATTCACAAAGAAACAGGCCTGGTTGCTCCTATTTGAAATCCTTCACCAACTCCCAGCTGCCAGTAGGACAGCTGAGACTCCTGGGCACAAATTGCAAGTCTTTCCACCATCTGACCCCTGATCCCTGCAGCCAGTGCTGGTGCTCAGCTCCTCTCCCACCCCAACCCTGCCTCCTGCCTGCTCCCTGCTGGACCCCGCATGGCCCTCTCCCAGGCTCTCTCCTGGGACCATCTTCCCTCCACCAGAGCCTCCTGGCACCAGACACTTCCCTGCTCTCTCACCTGCCTCTTGTTCTCAGAGGTCAGGGACCCTTTATCCACGAGGCCTCCATAACTGTTAGTGCCTGTCTGCACATCCCATCAGAATACCTGAGGTCACTTCTTTCATAAGTTTTTACTGAGGAATAATTATGTTTTTGTTGTCGTTCAGTCGCTCAGTTGTGTCCAACTCTTTGCGACCCCATGGACTACAACATGCTGGTCTTCCTGGTCCTTCACTTCTCCCAGTTTGCTCAAATTCATGTCCATTGAGTCAGTGACACCATCCAACCACCCCATCCTCTGTTGCCTCTTCTCCTCCTGCCTTCAGTCTTTTCCAGCGTCAGGATCTTTTCCAGTAAGTCAGGTCTTCCTGTCAGGTGGCTAAAGTATTGGAGCTTCAGCATCAGTCCTTCCATTGAATAGTCAGGGTTGATCTCTTTTAGTATGGACTGGTTTGATCTGTTTGCTGTCCAAGGGACTCTCAAGAGTCTTCTCTAGCACCACAGTTCAAAAGCATCAGTTGTTCAGCTCTCAGCTTTCTTTGTTGGTCCAACTGTCACATCTGTACATGACTACTGGAAAAACCATAGCTTTGACTATACAGACCTTTGTCAACAAAATGATGTCTCTGCTTATATGCTGTCTAGGCTTGTCATAGTTTTCCTTCCAAGGAGCAAGCATCTTTTAATTTCATGGCTGCAGTCACCATCTGTAGTGATTTTGGAGCCCAAGAAAATAAAATCTGCCACTACTTCTACTTTTCCCCCTTAAATTTGCCATGGAGTAATGGAACTAGATGCCATGATCTTAGTTTTTTGAATGCTGAGTTCCAAGCCAGGTTTTTCACTCTCCTCTTTGACCTTCATCCAGAGGCTCTTTAGATCCTCTTCCTTTGTGCCATTAGAGTGATGTCATTTGCATATTTGAGGTTGTTGATATTTCTACCAGCAATCTTGGTTCCAACTTGTGGTTCATCCAGACTGGCATTTCACATGATGTTCTCTGTGTATAAGTTAAATAAGAAGGGTGATGGATTACAGCCTAGTCACACTCCTTACCCAATTTTGAACCATACAGTTGTTTCATGTCTGGTTCCAACTGTTGCTTTTTGACCCACATACAGGTTTCTCAGGAGACAGGTAAGGTGGTCTGGTAATCCCATCTCTTTTAAGAATTTTCCACTACTCAGCATCATTTCTGCTTTGGCACAGATGCTTCATTTCTTCTGGAGCTGTTTGTAATTGCCTTCCGCTCTTCCCCGTAGCATATTGTACACCTGACCTGAGGGGCTCATCTTCTGGTGTCATATCCTTTTGCCATTTCATATGGTTTATGGCCCCTTCAAGGTGAAGGGGCTTTTGTAACTCAGTGAAGCTATGAACCATGTTGTACAGGGCTATAGATGGATAAGTCATAGCAGAGAGTTCTGATAAAACGTGATCTACTGGAGAAGGGAATGGCAAACTACCCCAGTATACTTGCTGTGAGAACCTCACAAACTGTATAAAAGGTCAAAAAGGTATGACACCAAAAGATGAGTCCCCCAGGTCTGAAGGTGTCCAGTATGCTACTGGGGAAGAGTAGAGGAGAATTACCGATAGCCCCTGAATGAATGAAACGGCTGGGCCAAAGCAGATACAGCAGTTAGTTGTTAATGTGTTTGGTGATGAAAGAAAAATCTGATGCTTCAAAGAACAGTATTGCATAGGAACCTGGAATGTTAGGTCCATGAATCAAGGAAAATTGGACGTGGTCAAGCAGGAGATGGTAAGAGTAAACATTGACATTCTAGGAATCAGTGAACTAAAATGTACAGCAATGGGCGAATTTAATTCAGGTGACCATTATATCTACTACTGTGTACAAGAATCCCAAAGGAGAAACAGAGTAGCCCTCGTAATCAACAAAAGAGTCTGAAATACAGTACTTGGGTGCAGCCTCAAAAATGACAGAATGATCTCAATTCGTTTCCAAGGTAAACCATTCAACATCACAGTAATCCAAGCCTATGCCCCCACCACTGATGCCAAAGTAACTGAAGTTGGTAAGTTCCATGAAGACCTAGAAGACCTCCTAGAACTAACACCGAAAGAAGATGTTCTAGTCATCATTGGGGATAGGAATGCAAAAGTAGGAAGTCAAGGTATACCTAGAGTAACAAGCAAGTTCGGCCTTGGAGAACAAAATGAAGCAGAGCAAAGACTAACTGAATTCTGCCAAGAGAATACCCTAGTCATAGCAAAGACCCTTTTCAACAACACAAGAGACAACGTTATACATGGCATCACCAAATGGTCAATACCGAAATCAAATTGATTGCATTCTTTGTAGCCGAAGATGGAGAAGCTGTATACGGTCAACAAAAACAAGACCTGGAGCTGACTGTGGCTCAGGTCATCTACTTCTCATAGCAAAATTCAGGCTTAAACTAAAGAAAACCAGAGAAAACACTAGGTTAGCCAGGAAGGACTTAAATCCCGTATGAATTCATAGTAGAGATAATGAATAGATTCAAGGGACTAGAGCTAGTTAGCAGTGTACTTGAAGAACTATGGACAAAGGTCTGTAATGTACAAGAGGCAATGAAGAAAACCGTCCCCCGAAAAAGAGTGGGAAGGATACCTCTAATTAAACTCGGAGTTCCAAAGAACAGCTAGAAGAGACAAGAAGGCCTTCTTCAATGAACAGTGCTTAATAATAGAAGAAAACAACAAAGAGGGAAAGACTAGCGATCTCTACAGGAAAATTGCAAACTATCAAGGGAGCATTCTGCCCAAAGGTGGGCACAGTAAAAGGAAAAAATGGTAGATACCTAGTAGATGCTGAAGAGATCAAGATGAGATGGAAAGAATACATTGAAGAACTGCACAAAAAAGATCTTAATGAACCAGATTACTATGATGGTGTGGTTAATCACCCAGAGCCAGACATTCTGGAGTGCAGAGTCAAGTGGAACTTAAGAAGCACTGCTGTTAATAAAGCTACAGGAAGTGATGAAATTCCAGCAGAACTATTCAAATCCCTAAAGGAGGAGCCATCAGAGTTTTGCATTCATTATTTCAGCAACTCTGGAAGACCCATCAGTGGCCACAAGACTGGAACAGGTCAATCCTCATCCAAATTCCCAAGAAGGGTATTACCAAAGAATGTGCTAACCATTGGACAGTCAGTCACACTCATCTCCCGTGCTAGTAAGGTCATGCTTAAAGTCTTGCATGCCAGGCTTCTACAGTATGTGAACCAAGGACTTCCAGATGCCCAAGCTGGGTTTAGAAAAGGAAGAGGAACTAAATTGCAAACATTCCCAGATTATAGAAAAAGCAAGGGAATTTCAGGAAAACAGCTATCTCTTTTTCATTAACCATGCTTAAAGCCTTTGACTGTGTGGATCATAACAAACTGTGGAAAGCTCTTAGAGAGATGGGAATATCAGACCATCTTACCTGTCTCCTGAGAAACCTGTATGTGGGTCAAGAAGCAACAGTTAGAACCCTGTATGGAACAGCTGATTGGTTCAAGATTGAGAAAGGTGTATGACAGGGCTGTCTGCTGTCACCCTGTTTGTTTAACCTAAACACTGAGCACATCATGAGAAATGCCAGGCTGAATGAGTTATAAACTGGAATCAAGATAGGTGGGAGAAACATCAACAACCTCAGATATGTGGATGATACCACTCTAATGGCAGGAAGCAAAGAGGAACTAACGAGTTTCTTTCTTGATGAGGGTGAAGAAGAGTGAAAGAGCTGGCTTAAGACTCAGTGTTAAAAAGACTAAGGTCATGGCATCTTCCCCCATTACTGCATAGCAAATAGAAGGGGAAGAGGTGGAAATAGTGACAGATTTCCTCTTCTTGGGCTCCAAAACCACTCTGGATGGTGACTGCAGTCATGCGATCAGAAGACGACTGCTTCTTGGCAGGAAAGCGATGATAAACCTAGACAATATGCTGAAAAGCAGAGGCATTACTCTGCCAACAAAGGTCCGTATAGCCAGGGCTATCGTCATCTTCCCAGTGGTTATGTATGGTTGTGAGAGCTGGACCATAAAGAAGGCAGAACGCCAAAGAATTGATGCCTTTGAACTGTGGTGCTGGAGAAGACTCCTGAAAGCCCCTTGGACAACAGGGAGATCAAACCAGTCCATCTTAAGGGAGATCAGCCCTGAATATTCACTGGAAGGACTGATACTGAAGTTGCAGCTGCAGTATTTTGGTCATCTAATGCAAACAAACATCTCGTTGGAAAAGTCTCTGATTCTGAGAAAGACTGAGGGCAGGAGGAGAAGAGGACATCAGAGGATGAGATGGCTGGATGGCATCACCGAGCAACAAACATAAACTTGGGCAAACTCTGGGAGATGGTGAGGGACAGTCGGACACAACTGGGTGACTGAATGAAGGAACGAGCAAATGAACTGTTTATGGTGTTCTTGTGGCAAGAATACTAGAAAGTGAAAGTGTGAAAGTGAAAGTCACTCAGTGTCTGACTCTTTGTGACTCCATGGATTATACAGCCCGTGGAATTCTCCAGGCCAGAATACTGGAGTGTGTAGCCTTTCCTTTCTTCAGGGGATCGTCCCTACACAGGGATTGAACCTGGGTCTCCCACACTGCAGGCAGATTCTTTACCAGCTGAGCCACAAGGGGAGCCCAGGAATACTGGAATGGGTAGCCTATCCCTTCTCCAGGGGATCTTCCCGACTCAGGAATTGAACTGGGGTCTCCTGTATTACAAGATTCTTTACCAACTGAGCTATCAGGGAAGCCAGTGCTTGAGTGGTTTGCTATTCGCTCCTCCAGTGATCTCGTTTTGTCAGAACTGTTCTCTGTGACCCGTCTGTCTTGAGTGGCCCCACCCAGCATGGCTCATGGCTTCACTGAGTTACGTGAACCCCTTCACCACGACAAGGCTGTGGTCCATGAAGGGGAGGAGTCATTTACGTTCAATAAAATGGACGGATTTAAGTACATAAGCGATTTCTGACAATTGTACATGACCATGTAAACACCCCCGACACAAGATAGAGAGCAGGGACCCAGAACCTCCTTTATGCCCATTCCTGGAAGTTTCCCTCCTGAGGTCCCCAGAGGCGGTTACTTTCTGACTCTGTCACCTTTGAGTAGTTCTGCCTCTTCTTTTAAAAAGAGTGGATCCACATGGAATGCACATGATGGGTTTTTTTTTTCACTCGAAGTAGTCTTTAAAGACTTACTCATGTTGTTGACAGGTCAGTCTGTAGCTGTCTCCTGTTATTACTGGCCAGGACTCCACCGTATGACTGTGAACAGACCATGGCCGTGTTTATCCCTTCGCCATGGGCTGTTACCAGCGTTTGGCTGTCATGGAGAGATAAACCATCTGTGGATGGAGGTTTTCATTTCTCTTGGGTAAATTCTGGGAGTGGAACTGCTGGTCCATGCTTGTGTGTTTAACTTGAAAGGAAGTGCACAGCCATTCTTGCGTTCTGCCTCTTTATATCCATCCAGCAGCACTGCGAGGTCCGGGCATGCCCCACCCTCTCTGACACTTGGTGTCTCAGGGCCCCTGCCACATTTTCCTGTCATGGTTTCTGTATCAGGCTCTCGTCTATCACCTCCATGGCCTTCCTGTCAGGAACTGGGTCCCTGAGTCTGGCCCTGATCCATTCAGGGCCTGGCAGGGGTGCACCCGTGAAAAAGACACTTTTCCCATTGACACCAGAAGTAAGTGTTTATTAATGGGCTTCCCACTGGATATTTCTCTGAGACTCTTCAGGTTGGTTGTGTGGTTTGACCTAGAATTCAGGAGACTGGAGGCAGTGTTTTGGGTTGAGGGTTCCCTGGAGACCCCCACCCACAGACCTTGTCTGGAGTAAGCTGCTTCCTCCCTGGAACCTTCTCTGGATGTCTCACCTCTTCCTGGACCCCTTCCCCTGAGAGCTGGTTGCTGCTTCCAACCTGAAACAAGTGAACAGGCCCACAGGGGTGCCTGGCTCTGGAGGGGGTGAGCTTGGTGGAGCAGATGGGTTGGGGGAGCAGTGACATGACAAAGGGGCTTAGTGAGCAGCAGGAGGGAAGGATGAGGCCTGTCTGATGTTGGCTGAGCTGGGAGTTGGAAGATAGGTCAGAAACTGGCGAATTCAGCTTGTGTGACACCTGTTGCCGCTGGGCTCCATGTTCCTAACAAAGTTATGAGAAGGATGAGGAGTGTTCTGCAATGCATATCAAACAGTTGCTATTAACTGTGAACTCTGGATTATTAAAAGGGCTTAAATATTGTGAGTTAATGTTATAATTACTGTAATTGGATAAGCATTGCTACTTGCTTTAATTGAAGCCCCAGCAGTGCTTACATGGAAGAAGCATGTTGATAAGACCACGCCATGGGATATGTTTAAAAAACTTTTAAAATGGGGCCACTTTTAAAGGAAGCCTCCCTATTCCTGGTGCCTGCTTGTTAATCTCGTGTGCCCCACACACTGGCTGCCATCTGAAGATCTCTGTGCTGTTAGATACTCCAAGGCCCCCTCCCATGTGAGGACATTTGTGGGCCAGTGTCCTGAAAGGTTTTGAGCTGTTGAAGTTGTTCAGGGCTGTTGTTCAGAGGGAGCGTTTCTTTAGAGACAAGGCGATTTGTTGGAGGAGGAACGTTGTGTAATGTCCATTTATTCCTGATGCCCTGAGTCCGGTGGCTCTCTATGGGACTCTCTATGACTACATGGCTGCTCCCTCGGGACCTGCCGACCTGCCCCGACCTGCAGCAGCTGTGATCCCCTCCCCACCCCCAGTCTGGCAGGGCATCGTCCTGCTGCCCGTGGAAGGAGAGACAGAGATTCGCTTGGCAGGACTCTTGCTCTGGTGTCCACCACAGGGAGACCTGTGTGTGCATCTGTGTGCCTGCACGTGTGTGCGTGTTTTGTGCCTTCCGTGTGTGTGAGCACGTGTGTTTCTCAGTGTAGGTTTGCTGCAGCGTTGGTGATGTTTGTTGAGTAAAGTGTGCGGTCCTTCCCCTCGTGGCAGGATTCTTTTCCTCCCTGGTGGCCGGGAACTGTTCCTGTCCTCTCGTGTGCTTGCCCACCGCCTCTTGTCACCTGCTGACATGAAGCCTCTGTAAAATCACAGTTTGTGGGCTCCCTGTACCCTTTCCTGCTAATGCCTCTCTCCGCGTGCCTCAGCTTTTCCACAGATCACGGCTCTCAAACAGATGACAAGCAGCCTGGCCTCGTGCACCATCCCCTCTGGACATTTTCCTCTCACTTCATAGAATTTGGTCACACATTTGGTGGTGAACATGTGTAGTTCTGATCCATAGTAAGCAGCCATTAAGTTGCATTATTACTAATATATCTTTATTAAATTGGAAGCACTGATTATTTGAATAATTTAACAAGGAATCTTATCATCTAGGTAACTCTAATGCACATTATCTCCTTTTTAAAGAGAAACTGAGGACTGTAGTGTTTTCAGGAGACACCATGGGTCTTGGTGGCGGTGGTCTAGTCACTGAGTCGTGTCCGACTCTTGTGACCCCATGGACTGTAACCTGCCAGGCTCCTCTGTCCGTGGGATTCTGCCATTTCCTTCTCCAGGGGATCTTCCTGACCCAGGAATCGAGCCCAGATTTTTTTGCATTGCAGGCAGATTCTTTAATGACTGAGCTACAAGGGAAGTCCTGCCATGGGGCTCAGTTCCCTGCGGAGCTCTGCAGGCAGCCTTCTTGCCTTAGGTAGAGCGGGATACAGATGCTTTTGGAGGGCTGTGCTTGCAGTTGGGGTCCCTTTCCTGGAGCATCGGTGGGAAGCCAGGGTTTGAGCACTTTTCTGCATGTCAGGGCCCTCGTGGGAGCCCTGGGGTGCAGGTGTTTGTCCATCAGACACAGTTGTCCCACCACTGACAAATGGAGCCTGGTGTCTGCCGCAGTGGTGTCTGTGCCTCTCTGGCTCAGGGGCCACACGTGTCCCTCTGCTTCTCTGCCTCGACTGTGTGGTCGTGAGGTCGCATGTTTGTGTGGTCACGTGGTCTCGTGGTGGTGCCAGGGCAGGAAAGAAGACCGTCTGTATGTTGTCAGCTCATACCCTGGGTCTATCTCTGGGCTAAACACTGAGGGCGCCTGTGAGAGTGAGATTCACTGTGGGGGAGCTCACAGCTGATGGAAGGTCGTTTCTCCATCTTTTTTTGTACGGCTCCCCATCTAAGGAACTTTTCCCCTGGTCGGCGGCACCTGCTCACAGACACTCTGGATGTTGGCTTCTGAGCTTCGGCCTCTGGGGGGCGGTCACGAGCTGTTGTAGCACCTAAGGTTGACTCAACCCTCCAGAGCCCACTGTCACCCTGGGGCTGACCCTTCCCCTTGAAGAGAAGTGGACAGAGAACAAGGATGTCTGCAGCTTCAAGCAGGGGCAAGTGGTCTTGTGTCCAGAGCTTGTTAAAATTGAAACTTGGACCCTTCGGAAAAAGAAATGTGTGGCGTTGGAAGAGACAGAGAACATATAGCAGCTCGACTGAGACGGTCGGGTGTGAGGGGTGAGCAGATGAGGGGCACAGAACAGAGTGGCTGTTGGATCAGTTCTGGGGGCAGGGGCCCTGGAGGGCAGAGGCTGGATGGAGGTGATGGCCTTGTGGCCTGGCTCACACTGCTGTCTGGTTTGTGCCAGGTTCAGGCTTGGACCCTGAAATCGTCCCTCCGGAACTGTGGCCCAAGGGCTGGAGAGGCCTACCCTGCCGGGAGCCTTAGTAAGCACAGTTCAGCGAGTGTCCTGCTCCGCCCTGGTCCCCAGGGGGGAATGGCCTGTGCAAGAGGTGCCTCCTGTCGGTGCACTGCTGCACAGCAGCCTCGGACGTCAGTATTCAGGAGCTGACCCCACTTCCCGTCTGGTGTCCGTTGTCCCCTGATCCAGCTCGACTGGCTGCTTCTCTGTTGTGCCCCTGATCCCAGCACATTCAGAAGCCCTGGAGACCCTTCCCAGAGGGGCCTGATCCGGCCTTCCCTCCGCATAAAGTCGTTGGGGCTCCCAGCTTTGGGGCCTGCCACCTCGAGTCTGCACCACCAGTGCCCATCCAGTCGCTCTTCTTGTTTTTCTGTTCACTTTCTCACACCAAGTGCTGCTGTGAAGGGGAGCATTAACCGTCCCTCTGATAGCCGTGTCCTCTGCAGCCAGGGACCCCACCCCCAGCAACACCTTCCAGTCCCCACAGGTCCAGCCTGGCTGCCCTCACCTTCTCATCAAGAGTCACTCTCTTGTCCTAAAACCCCCCCTACATCTCACCCCATCTCACCTCTTAGAATTAGTGTTTTCCTTATATTGTAGTTGATTTTTACTCACAGTCTGTCCCCCTGCTATTTGTGTAAACAGTATGAAAAATAATGTCCTCGTGTGATTCGGTTTTTTTAGTTTTTAACTTTTTATTTTGTATTGGGGTATAGCAGATTAACAATGTTGTGATGATTTCAGATGACAAGGGGACTCAGCCAGTACGTATACATGTATCCATTATCTCCCACACTCTGCTCCCATCCAGCCAGATCACAGAGTTCCCTGAACTTTACAAAATTTATGCACTGATACATAATCTTTCATCCAGTATTTCTTGATTGAAAGTGAGAGCAGCTCTGAGACCCCCTCAGTCAACTCTTGCAGATGAGGAAGCAGGGCTGGAGGCTGAGTGACTGGGGGTTGGGGGGGCTTGGCTGTGGGGGAGGATTATGTAAGACACTCAGAACTTGTTAGTTGTCCATTCTGTCTTTTATGAAACTCAAGCACCAGATGTAATTAGTATGGAGAGGCTGTGTCCTCAGCTCCCTGGGAAGTGGGAGCGCATGAAGCATGGCACGGCTCTCAGCTTCTGGAGAGGAGGGCGTCTCTCTGGGAGCCTCGTGTTCCCACTTTGCAGCCCTTATGCTGAGAACGTAATGCATGAGGATATTACACTTGCGTTGACTATCGATTGCAAATTGGCATTTTGCTGGCACTGAGAAGAAGTACAAGTCAAGGGCTTTCAAGGGAAGTTTGAGTTCAGTTATGGATGGAAAGATGGGTCCACCGTAGACACACAACCTGCGACTCTGGTGCGAGTACTCGCTGCACTTCTCCCTGGGTTGGGAGGGTGCAGACAGGGAGTCTGGCGGGCGGCGAAGCCTGTGTTATAGGAGAAAATGCACCAGAGCTGCTCACGCGGCTCCTGTGCAGCGTCTCCAACAGCAGGAGAGGACTCTGTGTTTGTTAATCCAGGTCGTTGAGTGCAGTTTGGGGAGGCCTTGTGGAACTCTCTTCCTTGTGATTCTGGGACTTCCAGGGAGGCTTCTGCTCTTCACCTTCTTAGTGCTGTGTGTCCAGTTCTCAGAGCCTCACGTGTGTGGGCAGGAAGGTGAGCCATCATGGGCCCTGCGAGTTCAGAGGAGGATCTCAGGTCCCCGCGGGCCTTGCATTTTCACAGGAGCTCCTGTTCTCAGCTTTGCCCCTGGAGTCGCGACTGTCAGAATGCTCAAAGTGATGGTCCTCAGGTAGTACTGCCCTGCCTGTGTCTCATCAAGGGTGTAGCAGCAAAGGACAGGTGGATGTATTAGAACCCTCTCATTGTACAGGCGATGGGGATCAAGACCATCCCCATGGCAAAGAAATGCAAAAAAGCAAAATGGCTGTCTGGGGAGGCCTTACAAATAGCTGTGAAAAGAATAGAAGCGAAAAGCAAAGGAGAAAAGGAAAGATATAAGCATCTGAGTGCAGAGTTCCAAAGAACAGCGAGGAGAGATAAGAAAGCCTTCCTAAGCAATCAATGCAAAGAAATAGAGGAAAACAACAGAATGGGAAAGACTAGAGATTTCTTCAAGAAAATTAGAGATACCAAGAGAACATTTCATACAAAGATGGGCTCGATAAAGGACAGAAATGGTATGGACCTAACAGAAGCAGAAGATATTAAGAAGAGGTGGCAAGAATACACAGAAGAACTGTACAAAAAACATCTTCATGACCAAAATAATCATGATGGTGTGATCACTCACCTAGAGCCAGACATGTTGGAATGTGAAGTCAGGTGGGCCTTAGAAAGCATCACTACGAACAAAGCTAGTGGAGGTGATGGAATTCCAGTTGAGCTGTTTCAAATCTTAAAAGATGATGCTGTGAAAATGCTGCACTCAGTAAGCCAGCAAATTTGAAAAACTCAGCAATGGCCACAGGACTGGAAAAGGTCAGTTTTCATTCCAATCCCAAAGAAAGGCAATGCCAAAGAATGCTCAAACTACCACACAACTGCACTCATCTCATACGCTAGCAAAGTAATGCTCAAAATTCTCCAGGTCAGGCTTCAGCAATACGTGAACCATGAACTTCCAGATGTTCAACCTGGTTTTAGAAAAGGCAGGGGAACCAGAGATCAAATTGCCAGCATCCGCTGGATCATGGAAAAAGCAAGAGAGTTCCAGAAAAACATCTATTTCTGCTTTATTGACTATGCCAAAGCCTTTGACTGTGTGAATCACAATAAACTATGGAAAATTTGAAAGAGATGGGAATACCAGACCACCTAACCTGCCTCTAGAGAAACCTGTATGCAGGTCAGGAAGCAACAGTTAGAACTGGACATGGAACAACAGACTGGTTCCAAATAGGAAAAGGAGTATGCCAAGGCTGTATATTGTCACCCTGCTTATTTAACTTCTATGCAGAGTACATCATGAGAAACCCTGGGCTGGAAGAACCACAAGCTGGAATCAAGATTGCCCAGAGAAATATCAATAACCTCAGATATGCAGATGACACCACCCTTCTATCTTCTTCCCAAATTCTCACTCCTCCTGAGCAGTTGCTGAATTCCAGGGAGGCTGTTTCTGTGGCCAGCGACAGGGCCATTTTGGCCTGCTGAGGAAGTGTCTGGATTCGAGCTGCTTGTCACCAGCTGCTTTCATCTTATTTTTTTACGTCTCCTTCAACTCACTCTTTCTCTACTGACCTTCTCTGAAACATAATCCAGACCCAAAGTCAGGCTGGTCTGGTTTATAGGAGGGTAGTCTTGTGTCCATGGTCTTGAACTCCCAAAGCACCTGGAATTTCTAAGGTTGCGGAGGTGTCTGTACTGTGAGTATAAGCTGAAGTTTCCAGGGTCCTATGTACCGCTGTGGGCTAATCTTTTCTTGTTTGTTTGGATGGGAGCCAGTCTGGGAATCTTACCAACATTTATATTCATGTGTCTGTGGGAAACTGTGCAGATTTCATCCTGCTCTGTTAGTTCCTGCTGGATTTTCCCAGCTAGGTCTTCCATTTTGAAGAAGAATGCTGTCTGTTGCTGATTTCCCTTGCTTATGATCTTTGCCGAGAGTGTTTGTAAACCCCTTGGAAAACTAGGGATAAGGTATTGTCTTAGAACAGAAGATGCCAGACAGCATTTTGCTGGGACAGAGTGGTACCTCAGTGCATAGTTACAAGTGCCAGATGCTCAGCTCACAGTGGGTCACTGATTCTCCAGGACCTTTCGGATCCAGTCATTGAAGCAGGATTGAAGGGTTCCTGTGACGGTGTTGGGCTGGCTGTCTCTCCAGCTCTGACCCTGCTCCAGATTGCCATGGTCTTGCCAGGGCCTTCTTCATGGGCAGCCTGTGGCCTGCAGCCTCCCCTCATCACATGCAGCCACTCCAGGAAAACTGTGTCCTTTGGTCAATGAGTAGCAGGCACATCCTGACCAGTTGCTGTGCTCAGGCGTGGACTGGCTGACTGAGCAGGTCTGGGTTGTGCCCACCCTGAGCATGGCAGACTCCTTTGTGATGGAGGGGGGTCCCCCAAAGGAGGATGAAGGCAAGACCCGAGGCAGAGGGCTTCCTGCTCTGTAGACAGAGACGACACACTTGTAACTTCTTCCCAAGAAGTCGTTTCTAACTCCTTAGTTGTTTACTCTGTCTGGTACATGCTGCAATGTTAGAGGCACTTTTTTGCAGAGAGATCATGATTGATCAAACAGCTCTGCTTTCTGTACCTGTTACTAAGTGAGACAGCAAAGCATTCCTGTTCAATAATGGTTTTATGCTCATCATTCTTCTTGTTAAAGAGGGTCTGTAAATTAGATAGCAATACATAAATGAAAATTATCCTATGAGATGAACTGGACACACAGAGCAAGACCAAGAAGAATGACAGGCCCCAATACCAAGTAGCTGTGGCTGTGACTTGGGGTCATGTGAACTCTGGTGTCCATGGACGGAGGGTCTCACTGTGGTCACAACAGGCACAGGCCTGCATCCTGCATCTCCTGCTTGGGCAGAGAACCTTAGTCATTCTTGACTCTCAGAATTTCAGCAGCTTCTGCAAATGTTGGATTCTTCATACGCTTTGGGGTTTTTTTTTTTTTCCTTTTTGAGAGGCTTTGCCTACTGCGAGTTTGCCCAGTGGGCTAGTAGCACAAAGCATTCATGTTCTGTCCCTGAACCTGAGCTCTCCTCTGGTCTGGTGTCGGGACAGACTCTCAGCCTTATGCTAGAGCTTGCACTCTGTCCTCCCGTCTCTGCCTCTCACTCTTGTTTTATGTTCTTCCAAGCCCGAGGAGTGGGATAGCATCCGCAACTGGTTTATCTGTTTCCTGAGCGACCTCTGGTTGCTTTTACCCTGTAACCAAAAGGCAGTTTCCTTTCTTTCCCTTTTTACTGTTACCTGTTTTCCTTTTGATCTTGATGCTGCTTTTGAGACAAGGGGACAGTGGCTAAAAGGACTTTAAGGAGGGACCAGGGGATGAGTGAAGAGCTGAGGGGGAGACCTGTGGGATGGGGTGCACCAGGTCTGGTTGTCACGCAGGTGCAGAGTGGATTGGGGGCTTCCCAGGGCCCAGGGCACCAGGAGGTCCTTGCTCCTGACATCTAGGGCCCGAATCAGGGTCCTGGCTGTGGCTCCTGTAGGCGTAGTGTTTCCTGCCCCCGTCTCAACTAGGTGTGGTTCCCGCCCTTGGTTGCTGTGAAGGTCAGAGCAGGTTACAGGCTTTCAGTGTTGCTCTGCTGTCTCCACCTCTGGCCGAAGTCTTTTAATTCCTCCAATATCACTTATTCTTGCAATGCTTGGTAAGTTAATATGGTTCAAAGAGCATTTTGTTCTGAAATGCTTTTTTTCCAATATTAATTAAAATATGAAGCAAATGTATAGGAAAGTGTCTGGTGCACACATTACAGGTCTCGTGCTAATAGCAGCATAGTGATTGTAAAGCAATCGCAAATACGAAACCACAAGTGCCTAGTGTGCAGATAACTGGATCTCACACTTAGCGCTTTGCCACCTATTGTTTTTGAAGCACATTCTGTAAGTGAATCTTCGTTACACTGTAAGTTGTTTTTCTATAGTCCTCATTTATGACATATGCCACATTCATGATTTCCTATATCTTTTGTTTATTAAGCATTTTATTATTATTTTCAACATGATAATCAACTCTAAAAAGTTTGAGTTTTATTGTCCAGTTTTTTTATTCGTGATTTTTAAAAACTGGGGACAGAGGCTAAATAACATTTTCCTTGATTTGTGGATCAGCCTCCAGCGTTACTGTGTGGCTGGTTGTCTCCCTGAGGCTGGTTGTCTCATTTCTAGTGTTTCTGCTACTGAGGGATGCGAGTTTAGATGCAGCAGCAGAACTCGCTAAGACGAGTTTGGTAGTAGTGGATCCAGAGGTTACTGTGGGGCTGGAGCTCCTGCTGCAGAGCCTGTAGGAAAGGAAGGGCTGCTCAGGGCAAGTGAGCGTGAAGCCGTCAGCTTCAGTATGGCAGGACACAAGACCTGGGATCCCCACCAGCTCTGTCTTCTCTGCTTTCTGTCTGAGAACACAGCCCTGCTGGAGTGTCCACAGCATCAGCACCACCTGGTCCCGCGGCCGTGCAGCCCAGGCCCCCGGGGAGGAGGCTACTTGCTCGTCTCTGGCCTGGCTCTGACGGTGCACAGGGAGCTGCCTAGCCTTTGGGGCTGGAGGACGGGTTTCTGAGAAAGAGGCTTCCTGTCTCCTGTGAGGCAGCTTTCAGAAGTTCCACTCTCTCCCTGGAAGTGAGCACGATGTCTCTGGAGGACCGAGCAGCCCTGCTGCCTCCCTGCAGTGTGACCGGTCAGCTGGCAGATGAGGCTTTGACCATGGGACACCCGGCAGAGAGGTGGAAAGGAGCCAGTGCTGGGCGCACAGAGCTGCAGAATCGTCCTGGCCCGAGGCTGGGGCTGTGCACCCACGCCCACAGGGACCTTCACTGTTACACAAGCACAAGGTGATAGGCATGAAGTGCACGTCACAGAGGACATGGGGAGTGGACTCCCAGACTTCCGCCAGAATGTGCAGCGTCTGGAACCGTGGGCTGTGCATCCACTGCATGTGAGCCGTGGCAGAGGCTGGGGATAGGGAGTGTCGAGGGGCTCTAGGTCTGAAGGCCAAGCCCCAGCCCCTGACGTGACTCAGGGCAGAGGGCAGTGATGCTGGTCCCGGGCATGTAGTTCAGTAACGGAGGTGGGCACTGTCTGTCCTGATGGATGTGCAGTGGTCTGTTGGCTTTCTTCCCAGGGAGGAAGGAGACAGACAGCAGAGGGTAACTGAGTTGGTGGGAGGAGAAATCAGGTGCAGGAGAGATGAGGAAAACCACTTTGTGACAAAGAAAATGTAGTGTCATTGGAGAAGGCAGTTTAGAACCCAATCTGCTGGTAATGAGATGCCTATGACATTTCAATTAAATCTATAATTATAGAGTGATATGTTATAAATGAATAGATAGAAACATGGAATTAAACCAACTCCGTGCCCTTGCACTTGATGCTAAAGAGATTCCATCAAAGTGATAAAGATGGGGATACAAGATTATCTGTCAGATGCCATGCAAGACCTAAACTTCTAAACTGGGCTGAGAAATCAGATTGAAGTCATACTGTTCAGCTTTGGAGTACATGAACAGCTGAATCTGTGACACAATTCTGATTGCACTAACGAGTGTGTGCTTCCCTGGTGTCTCAGTGCTAAAGAACCCACCCGCCAGTGCAGGAGATCTGGGTTCAGTCGCTGGGTCAGGAAGATTCCCTTGGAGAAGGGAATGGCATCCCACTCCAGTATTCTGGCCGGGAGAATTCCAGTGGGCAACACCACTAGACCATTCAGGTATGAGCTAAATCAAATCCCTTATGATTATACAGTGGAAGTGAGAAATAGATTTAAGGGTCTAGATCTGATAGATAGAGTGCCTGATGAACTATGGAATGAGGTTCGTGACATTGTANCAGCTCAACGGGAATTCCATCACCTCCACTAGCTTTGTTCGTAGTGATGCTTTCTAAGGCCCACTTGACTTCACATTCCAAGATGTCTGGCTCTAGATTAGTCATCACATCATCATGATTATCTGGGTCATGAAGATCTTTTTTGTGCCTGATGAACTATGGAATGAGGTTCGTGACATTGTACAGGAGACAGGGATCAAGACCATCCTCATGGAGAAGAAATGCAAAAAAGCAAAATGGCTGTCTGAGGAGGCCTTACAAATAGCTGTGAAAAGAAGAGAGGCAAAAAGCAAAGGAGAAAAGGAAAGATATAAGCATCTGAATGCAGAGTTCCAAAGAACAGCAAGAAAAAATAAGAAAGCCTTCTTCAGTGATCAATGCAAAGAAATAGAGGAAAAGAACAGAAGGGGAAAGACTAGAGATCTCTTCAAGAAAATTAGAGATACCAAGGGAACATATCATGCCAAGATGGGCTCGATAAAGGGCAGAAATGGTCTGGACCTAACAGAAGCAGAAGATATTAAGAAGAGGTGGCAAGAATACATGGAAGAACTGTACAAAAAAAAAAAAAAAAGATCAGAAGACAGAAGCCAAGTTTAAAGCAGGGAAATTAGGTAGGAGAATGTTGCGTTGAGATACAATAAGTGATAAAGGCTAGGACTAGTGTGATAGAGGTAAGAATTGAAAATCAGGCTTGACAAATTAAACAGGGAGATCAGTGAATAACATTTCTAACATGATTCCCAAATTTAAGGCACTTAGTTGGAGATTAGTATTTAGATTTTGAACTAAGGTAATTAGAAGTGCAAGTTCTGTAAAGAATTGAAAGTTGAGGAGATGAAGAAAAAAATGTGTTTGTGTTTTCTAGGTAAAGCTGGAGATGCTCTAATTTCTTTAATCCATGGGGGGAGGGGGGCGAGGGTGAGAAGATGAGTTCAAGGATTAAATATTTTGAAATGAATATGTCCCATATGAATATTTTTAGCATAGTTTTACATGATGTGAATATATTCAAGTTAGTACAACTATGTATTTATATTTCTTTATTATATAGTTTAGTGGAAATAATTCAACTATGATTAATTGATTAATGAGCAAAGAGTTCTTCAACTACCATCAAGTTTGGACATTAAGTTTTCCCAAAATAACTTGTACTTGTCAGTAATTTACACTTTTTGGACTATAAAAT
The DNA here is from genome assembly GCA_006408695.1 of Aepyceros melampus. Taxonomy (NCBI): domain Eukaryota; kingdom Metazoa; phylum Chordata; class Mammalia; order Artiodactyla; family Bovidae; genus Aepyceros; species Aepyceros melampus. Next base: position 151,768 of record SJXQ01010023.1, on the reverse strand, counting down.
AGCATGTAATAATTGTAGAAAGTTTGAAAAATAAGATGGATAAATAAAACAAAGAAGAAAAGTTATCCTGCAAACCCACAAGCTCCAAAACAATATGCTATTTTAGTGTGTATTTTCCAGTTTTTTTTCTGTGTATATACTCCAATGATTTTTTTTTACAAAATAGAGATATTTTATTATTTTATTAAATATTTTTCTAAAATAAAATTTTTGATTGTTATATATTATTGCATTATATAGATATTCCATAATACATAAATTATCTAATATTGTTAGATGTTTAAATTATATGCTATTATAAACAAACTTATAATGAACCTTTTGAACATAAATCACTCTGTGCACTTATCCAACAGTCAACACTACAATTCACAGAAGAATACCAAAGGAGGTTCCATTACGATCAGTAATAAGTTTGTAATAAGTAATGAGTAATAATATGGCTTCCTTCATAGCTCAGTCGGTAAAGAATCTGCTTGCAATGCAGGAGACCTGGATTTCATTCCTGGGTTGGTAAGATCCCCTGGAGAAGGAAATGGCAATCCACTCCAGTATTCTTGCCTGGAAAATCCCATGGACAGAGGAGCCCTGTCTCTTATACACATCTCTTCCTCCATCCATACCAGTCCTGTTCAATAGTCCAGCTCCCTAGGCTGAGGAGACATTGCAGAAAGTCTGACAAAACTTGCAGCTCCAATTTCTAGCCTTGATTACCTAGTCTCATCTCTCAATGAGCAGTCAATTTTAGTCAATTACAACTGCCCAAAATCAAAGCTGCTAGGAGAAACAGGCTTTAACATGGTGAAAGATGACTTTCTCAGAATCTCTACCTTGGTGAAATAAAGTTGCCATTGTTTACAGGAGTATAAACCACAAATGAACTTGGGATGGTTGACTTTAATATAAATACCATCTTGCTGCTCTGGTGCTATTAAAACTCAGTTATGAAGAGGCAAACAAGCAAAAAATACATATCAAATACAAACATAGGGCTTTTAAATCTTGAGTAGAAAAAGGATAATTTCCTTTAAGGTAATGTTTTACTATTGTATTCATGCATTACTTGTACACATGCTTCGCTCATTCATTCAGCAATTCAGTAATAAGTTTGTAATAAGTAATGAGTAATAATATGGCTTCCTTCATAGCTCAGTCGGTAAAGAATCTGCTTGCAATGCAGGAGACCTGGATTTCATTCCTGGGTTGGTAAGATCCCCTGGAGAAGGAAATGGCAATCCACTCCAGTATTCTTGCCTGGAAAATCCCATGGACAGAGGAGCCTGGTGGGCTACAGTCCATGGGGTTGCAAGAGTCAGACACGACTTAGTGACTAAACCATTATTTGTTTAAAATTGCTCCAAATATTTTATTCAAAATAATTATGTGGGGAAAATAATAGATACTTAAAATGAAATTCAATGCTTTTAGTATATAGTCATCATCTACTGAGACATGCCAAGAGACACTGTGGTAGTATGTAAGCAGCAGCTTTTAGAAGTAAATTTGGTAATGCTTACCAAAAGTCTGAAATTACAGTTTTAGAAATTTAATGTAAGCATAAATATGAAAAAAATTTAAGGTGACTAAATTTTAAAACATCTTTATATTTCATCCTATCGGTTATCAATTACTCTAACAGATATCATTATTAGATACTTTTCTGTTGCATCCACAATAGCTGATATTTATACTGAAAGTAATTTTTATAGAGAAATGTTGCAAAGTTTCATTTAATGGATTTTTTTCTGTTAAATTATATTTTTACTTCCAATTGCAAAATACTACATAATTAATAAAAAGTCAATTTTTAGAGAGTGAGTGGTATTTACTTTTTCTATTGTACATATTTTTTCCTTTAATGGGTGAAAATATGATATAATATTTAGTATATTGTTTGTCTCATATAATAGTTGTCTTTCTCTGTCTGACTTTCTCTAGGTTCATCTATGTTGTGGCAAATGGCATTATTTTTTATGGCTGAGTAATATTCCATTGTATATATATCACACATCTTTATCCATTTATTTGTTGATGGACATTTAAGTCACTTCCAGTGTTGGCTATTATAAACAGTGGTGCTATGAACATTGGGGTTCATGTACCTTTTTGAATTGGAGTTTTCTCTAGATATATGTCCAAGGGTGGGATTGCAGAACCATATGATAACTTTATTTTTTTTTTAGTTTTTTTTTTTTAATATAAATTTATTTAGGAACTTCCACACAGTTTTCCATAATGATTGCACAAATTTACATTTTTATCAAGAATGTACAAGAATTCTCTTTTCTCCACACCTTCTCCAGCTTATATTACTGACAGTTTCAGTTCAGTACTCAGTCATGTCTGACTCTTTGTGACCCCATGGACTGCAGCACACCAGGCTTCCCTGTCCATCATCAAATCCCAGAGCTGGCTCAAACTCATGTCCATTTAGTCGGTGATGCCATCTAACCATCTCATCCTGTCACTCCCTTCTCCTCCTGCCTTCAATATTTCCCAGCATCAGGGTCTTTTCCAATGAGTCAGTTCTCCACATCAGATGGCCAAAGTATTGGAGTTTCAGCTTTAGCATCAGTCCTTCCAAAGAACACCCAGGACTGATTTCCTTTAGAATGGGCTGGTTGGATTTCCTTGCAGTCCAAGGGACTCTCAAGAGTCTTCTCCAACACCACAGTTCAAAAGTATCAATTATTTGGCACTCAGCTTTCTTTATGGTGCAACTCTCACATCCGTACATGGCTACTGGAAAAATCATAGCTTTGACTAGACAGACATTTGTTAGCAAAGTAAAGCCTTTGCTTTTTAATAGTCTCTGTTGTCTATGTTGGTCATAACTTTTCTTCAAAAGAGAAAGGGTCTTTTAATATAATGGCTGAAGTTACCATGTGCAGTGATTTTGGAGCCCAAGAAAATAAAGTCTGTCACTGTTTCCATTTTTCCCCATCTATTTGCCATGAAGTGATGGGACCAGATGCCATGATCTTAGTTTCCTGAATGTTGAGTTTCAAGCCAGCTTTTTTCACTCTCTTCTTTCACTTTCATCAAGAGCTCATCAGTTCCTCTTTGCTTTCTTCCATAAGGGTGGTGTTATCTGCATATCTGTGGTTATTGATATTATTCCTGGCAATCTTGATTCCAGCTTGTGCTTCATCCAGCCCAGCATTTCACCTAATGTACTCTGCATGTAAGTTAAATAAATAGGGTGACAATATACAGCTTGAACATACTTCTTTTCCAATTTGAAGCCATTCCATTTTTCCATGTCTAGTTCTAACTGTTGCTTCTTGATCTGCATACAGATTTCTTAGGAGGCAGGTAAGGTGGTATGATATTCCCATCTCTCTAAGAATGTTCACAGTTTGTTGTGATCCACACAGTCAAAGACTTTGGCATAGTAATGAAGTAGAATTTAAGTCTGAATTTTGCAATAAGGAGTTCATTATCTGAGACAGTCAACTATCGGTCTTGTTTTTGCTGAGAGTGTAGAGCTTCTCTATCTTCAGCTGCAAGTAAGTAAGTAAGTAAAGTCACTCAGTCATGTGCGACTCTTTGTGACCCCATGGACTGCAGCCCACCAGGCTCCTCAGTCCATGAGATTCTCCAAGCAAGAATACTGGAGTGGGTTGCCATTTCTTTCTCCAGGGGATCTTCCCGACCCAGGGATTGAACCCGGGTCTCCTGCATTGGAGGCAGACGCTTTAACCTCTGAGCCACCAGGGAAGTACCTAGAATATAATAAATCTGATGTCACTATTGACCATCTGGTGATGTCCATGTTTAGAGTCATCTCTTGTGTTGTTGGAAGAGGATGTTCGCTTTTGATGATGACTATTCTCACTGGTGTGAAGTGATATCTCATCATGATTTTGATTTGCACTTCTCTAATAATTAGCAATGTTGAGCATCATTTCATGTGCTTCTTTGTTATCTGGGCTTCTTTGGTGATTCACAAGGTAGAGAACTTGCTTGCCAATGCAAAAGACCCAGGTTCCATCACTGTATCAGAAGATCACCTAGAGAAGGGAATGGCTAATGACTTCAGTATTCTTGCCTAGAGAATTCCATGGACAGAGGAGTCTATCTTTACGTCTGCTTTAGAAAAATGTATATTTAGATTTTGTTTTTTTATTGCTTTTTTTATATTGAGTTATATAAGTTGTTTGTGTATTTTGGAAATTAACCCCTTATCAATCAGATTATTTACAAATACTTTCTCTCATTCAGTAAGTGTGTTTTTGTTATATTGATGGTTTCCTTTGCTGTGCAAAACGTCTGAAGTTTTATTAGTCTCATTTGTTTATTTTTGCTTTTATTTCTTTGTCTTGGGAGACTGATCTAAGAAAATATTGCCACAATTTATGTCAGAAAATGTTTTCCTATGTTCTTTTAGAAGTTTATTTAGATTTTTTAACCATTTTATTTTTGTGTATGGTGTGAGGGAGTGTTCTAGTTTCATTGATTTACATAAGGCTGTCAGCTTTCCCATTAACACCTGCTGAGGAGACTGTATTTTCTCCATTGTACATTTTGCCTTTTATTATCAAATATTAATTGACCGTTGTTTTTTGGGTTTTAATTCTGGACTCTATTCTGTTTCATTTATCTATATATTTGTTTTTGTGACACAATACTGTTTAGCTTACTGTGGCTTTGTAGTATTATCTGAAGTCTGGGAGTAGGTATCCCTCCAGGTTTATTCTTTTCCCTTAGGATTGTTTTGGAAATTCTAGGTCTTTAGTGGTTCAGTATAAATTTTAGTATTACTTGTTCTAATTTTGTGAAAAATGTTATGGGTAGTTTGATTGGTACCACATTAAACCTGTAGATTGCTTTGAGTACTGTGGCCATTTTAACAGTATTAGTTTTTCCTATCTAAGAGCATGTCAACCCATTAATTCTTAATCTTTTATGTATAAAACCAACCACTTGTTACTCTTATACTCAAAACTCGCATTTCAGAGCATTCACTTAGAAAAAGTACAATTCAGGATGTGGTTTTTCAGTGTACACATAATATATTTTAATTGTTGGGTCATATTTAAAATAAAAATTAGCATATTCCACACTAGAAAAAAATACAATGCTATATATTTAATATTGTAATAAAGAAGACATTTTTAGCTTCCAAATAGCTCTAGAAGCTGACATTTGCATCACTTTAATGTACAGATAAATAGAAATAAGTATTAATTCTTATTTTAATAAAATTCAGGATATTGAAGTCTTTGTTTTCTGTGTTGGTCATAGAGGGTTAAAATACCTAATAAGCAACAATATATTGAATATTCTTCAGCATTTTCTCAATTTTTTTTTTACTTAAGAGTAAAAGAAACTTCATTCTATCCTATTATTAGAATGAGACAAACAGGCTGAATCATCACTGACTGGCCCATTATATAACCATTTTGATAAAGATGATCTTTCATTTGATTACTGTCTAGACCAGTGATTCACAACACTGGCTATGTGTTGAAATTGCATTTAGAGGTCAGAATCTCTCCTGTGAGATTTTAATAGAGTAGATCTGAATTGAAGTCCAGCAATCTTTGTTTTTTTATTAGCTTAACAGGTGATTTGGATGTGCAAACAGAGATGATGAACATTGAATACAAACATACCTCCATTAAATGAATCCTCATCCATTTGTTTGACACACTGCTCATTAATAAGCTTAGTCACTAGACTGATCTTTTCAATGGCAGGTACAATGTCTGTATTAGATTTCTACCCACAGTAATCAGATCAGTTTTAATCACATAGGCACTTAGGAAATGCTTTTGCTTGTTTGTTTATTTAAAGTAGTAATACAGATCATTAAATCAATGAAGAATCATGACACTGGTTAGATGGATCAGTTCAGTTCATTGCTCAGTCACGTCCAACTTTTTGTGACCCCATGAATTGCAGCACACCAGGCCTTCCTGTCCATCACCAACTCCCAGAATCCACACAAACTCATGTCCATCGAGTCGGTGATACCATTCAGCCACCTCATCCTCTGTTGTCCCCTTCTCCTCCTGATCCCAATCCTTCCCAGCTTCAGGGTCTTTTCCAATGAGACAACTCTTCACATGAGGTGGCCAAAGTATTGGAGTTTCAGCTTCAGCATCAGTCCTTCCAAAGAACACCCAGGACTGATTGCCTTTAGAATGGACTGGTTGGATCTCCTTGCAGTCCAAGGGACTCTCAAGAGTCTTATACCCCACAGTTCAAGAACATCAGTTTTTCAGCGCTCAGCTTTCTACACAGTCCAAATTTCACATCCATACATGACCACTGGAAAAACCATAGCCTTGACTAGATGGACCTTTGTTGGAAAACTAATGTCTGCTTTTTAATGTGCTATTGAAGTTGGTCATAAGTTTCCTTCCAAGAAGTAAGCATCTTTTAATTTCATGGCTGCAGTCACCATCTGCAGTATTTTGGAACCCCCCAAAAATAAAGCCTGACACTGTTTCCACTGTTTCCCCATCTATTTCCTTTGAAGTGATGAGACTAGATGCCATGATCTTCGTTTTATGAATGTTGAACTTTAAGCCAACTTTTTTTGCCCTCCTCTTTCACTTTCACCAAGAGGCTTTTTAGTTCCTCTTCTCTTTCTGCCATAAGAGTGATGTCATCTGCATATCTGAGGTTATTGTTATTTCTCCCGGCAATAGTAAGTGACAAATAAAATGTTTATGAAATCAGTATTTAAAAATAAAACACAAAATTATTAATACTTTTGGAACAAATATTGTCATTGCTCTTTTATTGTTCTTTTTTCTAAGAAAGATAAGCCTCCTTGAGGAAACTCAAGAATAATTTGTATAAAAATACATTTCACCATTACGATGCTAATTGAACATACTGTATAATTACTAAAAAATAAATTTTAGGGAGCTCTTCTAATCACATGCAGACAATGTACAGTGTGTAATTCTATCTTTAAAATAAATTAAAATCGAATGGCAAAGTAAATATAAAAATTATGTGTACTATGAAATTATTTTCACTAGTAAGATTTTTAAATATTAGCACATATTAAACTGATTTTGGTGGTTTTGTAAATAACTGATCTCTAGATACAGGTAAGGTGAATTACATGCAAAGATGGGCTCGATAAAGGACAGAAATGGTAGGGAGCTAACAGAAGCAGAAGATATTAAGAAGAAGTGGAAAGAATACACAGAAGAACTGTACAAAAAAAGGTCTTCATGACCCAGATAATCACGATGGTGTTATCACTCACCTAGAGCCAGACATCCTGGAATGTGAAGTCAAATGGGCCTTACGNAGGGAAGGGTATAAGATGGAGATCCAGAGTTCAGAGAGAGGGGCTTCAAGGTGGAAGATACAGATTTGGACTCTAGGATAGCTCCAAAATAGCAAGGAAGGAGAGGCGCCGAGCTGACAGCACTTGGTGCTTCATCAGATGAGCAAACCGTCTCTGTCTGTCCCCACCCTCTGCTGTCATCTAGCCACCCCCACGTGGCTCCAGTCCTCCCAAACTTGGAGAGAAAAGGGCCGATCAGAGTCTGTTCCCCTCCCTCAGTTTAAGTCTCTGTTTTCAAACAGAGAAGAAAATCAGTGACAGGGGAGGACCCAGCATTTGACTGATCATCCCTCCCAAACTATCCTATGTAGATGTTCTTTTCCCAAGTTCACTTAATTCCACGAGGATGTTAATGACAGCTTGTCAAGTGAACTTTTTCAGAAGAGCCCAGCCTCAGAATGCAAAGCACAACTGTGTTCAGTAGGTTCTGCTAAGGCCTGTGGTCCCTAGCTACTTCCACTGCCTGGTGCCCTCAAGGGAAGGTGAGGAATCATAAGAGTCTGGGGCCATCCCAGGAGGGTGGGCTTCCCTGGTGGCTCAGTAGGTAAAGAACCTACCTGCAATACAGGAGACCCGGGTCTTATACTTGGCTCAGGAAGATCCCTAAAGGAGGAAATTGNACGGATATACAATGGAATATTACTCAACCAGGAAAAGTAAAACAATTCCATCTTACCCAGTCATTATCATACTAAGTGAAGTTAACTGAGACAAAGACAAATACATGATATCACTTATAGGTGGAATCTAAAAGAAGATGCAAATTAATTTATGCAAAAAATTCACAGACATAGAAAACAAACCTATGGTTCCCAAAGGCAACAGGTAGGAGAGATATAAATTAGGAATTTGAGATTAACAGATAAACATTACTATGTATAAAACAGATAAAACAAGGACTTACTGTATAGTACAGGTATTATATTCATTATCTTATAATAACTCTAATGGAAAAGAATCTAAGAAAAAATTGACCACTACACGGTACACCCAAAATACTGTAAATCAACTACACTATATTTCAATTTAAAAAAAGCAAGTACATACACACTCTGACTGAAGATCAAAATGGAGACCAGAATTTGCTCAGCATTTTTAAAAGTTGCAAAATTTTAAACAGGTATGAGCTTACCAGGTTTAAGAACGGTATTCAGTTCAGTCACTCAGTCGTGTCCAACTCTTTGCTAACCCATGAATTGCAGCTTGCCAAGCCTCCCTGTCCATCACCAACTCCCGGAGTTCACTTAAACTCACGTCCATCAAGTCAGTGATGCCATCCAGACATCTCATCCTCGGTCGTCCCCTTCTCCTCCTGCCCCCAATCCCTCCCAGCATCAGAGTCTTTTCCAATGAGTCAACTCTTTGCATGAGGTGGCCAAACTACTGGAGTTTCAGCTTCAGCATTATTCCTTCCAAAGAAATCCCAGGGTTGATCTCCTTTAGAATGGACTGGTTGGATCTCCTTGCAGTCCAAGGGACTCTCTTAAGAGGCTTCTCCAACACCACAGTTCAAAAGCATCAATTCTTCAGCACTCAGCTTTCTTCACAGTCCAACTCTCATATCCATACATGACCACAGGAAAAACCATAGCCTTGACTAGATGGACCTTAGTCAGCAAAGCAATGTCTCTGCTTTTGAATATGCTATCTAGGTTGGTCATAACTTTTCTTCCAAGGAGTAAGTGTCTTTTTAAGTTCATGGCTGCAATCACCATCTGCAGTGATTTTGGAGCCCAAAGAAAGAATGGTATTATATGAAATCAAATAATATCCCTTCCACTTGCCTAACTCTCAGAACACTGCAGTGGCCACCATAGTAAAAACACCTAGGATTACAAAATATACTTAACAAAGCTTCTAAGATTCCAGATTTCTTGAGTTTATTCCAAAGATCTGACAAAATTCAATAAATGATCTGTTTTTATTCTCTTTATTCTGTGTGTATTATTCTTGAGGTCACTAGTTTCTAGTTTCCCTATATCTTTGGCATAATATTCAGGAAATCTGCTGCTGCAGACTATTCCATAAGGAACTAACAAATTGTGTAAATTCCTCAGCTCTTTGTGGGGAAGGGTTTTATCTCTTTAATCTGGAAAGCATTTCTCATCAACAGATTTATAAGGTATGTAGCCATTCAGTAAAAGTGATTTGATGAAAGCATTCAATAAATGGCAACTCACCTGCATTTTGCAAGAATTTTTGTCTCAACTTAAAATATTTCACATAATTTCATGCTTTTATTCTTTTCAATACATTGTTTTAAATTGAGGTATAATTCACATGCCATAAAGTTCATCCTCAGTGCATTTTTATAAGTTGTCAGAATGATTAGGAAAAAAACAACAACAACACTGTGTTCCATGCTAATTCACTCGCCAAACTAGAGATGTCTCCAGGCTGCTTTCCTGCTTCCCTGTTTCTCTTACTCTTTTACCAGCATGTTGTAGACTGATTTCAGATATTAGAATAAACTCAACAAAAAGGCCAGGAACCTTAGAAAGAAAACCACAAACAGGAACCTTAGAAAGAAAACCACCAACAGGGTAAGTAGTAGAGGCATCTCAGAAATGAGAGCAGCAGGAAGATGACGGACAGTAACACAAGGAAGCTTGAAGGTCAGCCCCACCAGTAAAGACGGCAGCCAGGTAAGAAAGGTGACTGAGTATGGAGTACATTCAAAACCAATGTTTTACATGTATCACATTCTACGCCTAAAAGCTACCAAACTGAAGTAGAGGCCAACCAGGTAAAAATCGACCTGAAAGGAACAATATTAGAAACCACTGTTCAACACTCCAGTTAGAAATGTTTAAATGGGCGTGCAGGGGAGAAGACATTAATGTCATGACCAGAATGGACTGCCATGGGACTGTACTCATTTTTTCGATAAATACTGCCTGATGGCAGGTACTGGTTTAGGTTCTAGATATTCAGCAGCAAGCAAAACAGACAAAGATCTATGCTGCTGTGATGCTGGCAACATTCTAATGAAGAAAAGAGAGTGAGCTGGTAACAGTAAAGGTCAGCCCCACCAGTAAAGACGGCAGCCAGGTAAAAAAGGCGACTGAGTATGGAGTACATTCAAAACCAATGTTTTACATGTATCACATTCTACGCCTAAAAGCTACCAAACTGAAGTAGAGGCCAACCAGGTAAAAATCGACCTGAAAGGAACAATATTAGAAACCACTGTTCAACACTCCAGTTAGAAATGTTTAAATGGGCGTGCAGGGGAGAAGACATTAATGTCATGACCAGAATGGACTGCCATGGGACTGTACTCATTTTTTCGATAAATACTGCCTGATGGCAGGTACTGGTTTAGGTTCTAGATATTCAGCAGCAAGCAAAACAGACAAAGATCTATGCTGCTGTGATGCTGGCAACATTCTAATGAAGAAAAGAGAGTGAGCTGGTAACAGTTTGAGCTGGTAACAGTCTAATGGAGAGAATACAATTCATCAACTGATAATATCTGAAGCTGTTTTCCTTGTCTTGCTTGAGGATCAGGAATGAAAAAAATGAAACACCTGAGGGACTATGCAAAACTGTCAGAAATTCAAAGTGTAGAAACAGCAAAAAAAAAAAAAAAAGATTCAAAATAAAAGCCTACATCCAAAAATATTCTGCAAGAAGAAAAAAAGAATGATAAAAGAGATAAGGGAGGACTGTAAGAAACCGTGAAACCAAAAAGCAGAATAAAAAAAAAATATATATATATATATTTAGAGGCCCTAAAAGAAGAAAATTGATGGGTGGAAAACTGAATCAGTAACAGGTGAATAATACACAAAAATTACAGATCTGAGTGTTATCATCAATAGATGGGAGTTTGTTGATAAACCAGGGTTTTTCTCCTATAGAAAACACCCTGAGAGACCACAGAATATTTACAACAATTGATCACAATTGGTCACAAAGAAAGCCCAATAAGTATGTGGATGAAGAATGTCATCAGCTATCTCAGTAAGCAAAGGATGCTGCAACCATTAAGCCATCAGCCACTGCAGACACCCCCAACTGCGCACCCTGAGGGGATTCGGGATGGAGAAAAATTGAAACTGGACCTACACAGTTAAAATACATATCAAAGAAATTTCAGTAATGCAACTTCCCATATATGGAAAAGCGCCAAATTCATTAACTTGAGAGGTTTTTCTTTCACTCATTCTTTCACTTCTTTCAGTAATCTGATGCTCTGATAACCTTTTTTTTTGCCCCCGGCAAAAACTCCTGGCTCCTCCCCTACCTCTTCGTAATAGTCCCTTGTTGATGAGAGGCTGTCTTCGAGGGCTAAGTCCTCAGTAGGTTCGTGGAATAAAATATAACAGCAAATGTCACATTCTCTAATCACAGAGCAAAAAACTAGAGAACTCTAAAAACCCAACCTACTTTAAGATCTTCTAGTAAGAGTGTTACCTAGTTTAACTATGTCAAAATTTTAAATATGATACCCATTAATGTAATCATAATATTTTATTTCTATGGATTTTGTTTATGGAAATAATTGGACAAGTACACTAGATAACTGACAGTCACCTTAACAAAGTAATTTTATGAAAAATTAGGACCAACATAGGACTTCTCTGGTGGACTGGTGGTTAAGAATCCACTTGCCAATGCAGGGGACACAGGTTCGATTCCTGGTCTAAGAAGATTCCATAAGCCCAGGCACCACAACTACTGAAGCCCATGGGCTCAACAAGAGAAGCCACTGCAACCAGCAGCTTGTGCACTGAAACTAGAGAAAGCCTGTGGCAGCAATGAAGACCCAGGATAGCCAAAAATAAATGCATTCTAAAAAAAGAACAATTAGGTCAAACATAAATGTTAAACAAAAGATTGAGTAGCTTAAATAAATTAAAGAACACCTGGTTGACTTCCCTATAGCTTAGATGGTAAAGAATCTGCCTGCAATGCAGGAGACCCAGGTTTCATCCCTGGGCCAGGAAGATCCCCTAGAGAAGGAAATGGCAATCCATTCCAGTATTCTTGCCAGGAGAATCCCATGGACAGAGGGGCCTGGCCGGCTTCAGTTCATAGGGTCACAAAGAGTGGGACATGACTAAGTGAGTAACACAAAAGAATATCTATCTTATGGAACACCATGCCTGCTAATACAGAACAGTATTTACTGATATGAATAGATAAGTGGTGGAGGGGAAGGCAAATTTCATAAAACCATACAACTATGAACTATGAACTCATTAACATAAAATATAGCACGTGTCTGTGAAGAGTCAGCTTGAAGGAAGATTCCTCAAAATGTTATCAAAGAGCTACAAGTGTTTTTCATTTTCTTCTATATATTTTCTTTTTTTATTATTTTTACAACAAACAAGTTATTTTCATAGTGAAACCGAGAAGGAACCTGTGGGGCTCCTGGGCACAGAAGCCTTCTTGTCCCTTGTTTCTTGTAGCTAAAACTCTAACCTCCAGGACACTCCCTGAGTTCCAAAGGGCAGATGAAACAATTGCTTATAAGGAAAGAAACCACCTGAGGTGAGATTTAAGAGACTACAGAAGCTCAACAAGACCACCTGGGGCCCTGCACACACCCTAATCCTGTCAGCAACCCCATCCTGAACTACTGTTAAAAACTCATCAAATCCCCCTGGGTTGGGACACAAAGCAGGAGTCTGCTCTGTCTTCCTTTGCATGGCAAACCAATGAAAGTGAAGTAAAAGTGAAGTCACTCAGTCGTGTCCGACCCTTTGTGACCCTTCTCCATCCATGGGATTTTCCAGGCAAGAGTGCTGGAGTGGATTGCCATTTCCTTCCCCAGGGGATCTTCCCAACCCAGGAATCGAACCCGGGTCTCCCGCACTGCAGGCTGACGCTTTACAGTCTGAGCCACCAGGGAAGCCCAATAAAACTATTCTTTTCTGCTGCTGCTGTGTTCAGTTGCCAAGCTGTGTCTGACTCTTTTTCGACCCCGTGGGCTGTAGCCCATCAGGCTCCTCTTTCATGGGATTTCCCAGGCAAGAAAACTGGAGAGGGTTGCCATTTCCTTCTCCAGAGGGTTTTCCTGACCCAGGGATCAAACCCACATCTCCTATTTGGTAGGCAGATCCTTTTCTACTTTACCCAAAACTCTGTCTTGAGATTCAATTTAGCACCAGTGTACAGAGAAGCTAAGCTTTCAGCATCAACAGTCAGTAATCTATCTTAATTTTTTTTAAGGTGAAAGCCAGTAAGTAAAACTTTCAAAGGTTTATTTACTGAAGTTACCATTATAACATTAACGAGAATACAAACAATAAATTACATAACTAGCACTTGATAAATGGCAGTAGCAGATATACCATGCTGAGTGTTTTTAACAGATTATCTGACTCCAGCTCTTCTTATTTCCTGTCTACTCCGCCTCTATGCTGAGTCAGGCTTCATTTGCATGTGTTCTTCCTTTAGCAAGTAAAGCTCCTCCTCTCTATTTCCCGATAGAGTTACCCTTCAAGATTTCATTTCCTTCTCTGCAAAGCCTTCCAACCTCCTGAATGAGGTAATCTTTCTTTCCTCTGGATTTTTAAGACTTCTTTTAGAACACTCAGAACAGAATGTTTTACTGTTATATTGTTTATATGTCTGTCTCTCCTACCAGACAACTGGTTTTTAAATGTTAGTTTAAAAAAAAAAATCATGTCTTCCTAAAATTTGAACAGAAAGAGAAAACAAGTGGTATGAAAAAGGGGGCATTAAAAACCAAAGGTTTTGTTGAGGTTTGACAGAAAACAACCAAATTCTGTAAAGCAATTGTCCTTCAATCCAAAAAAAAATAACCAAAAAAAACACTAAGGGCTTGATTATCAGTTCTTGCTAAAATCTACGTGGCCACGATTTCTCTGATCAATTTCAGGCTGCATCTCAATCAAGATAAAGTATTTGAAAACATGATTTTCCTTTTTGGAAAGCAGGGAATATCAATCAGATGAACTAGAGGACTCCAACTACACTCTTAAGTGACAAAGATGTAAATGAGACATACATACATGCTTTCACTTTTTTCCTTTAAGCTTCTTAACGGTGGGCAGGAATCCCTCAGAATCAATGGAGTAGCCATCATGGTCAACAAAAGAGTCCGAAATGCAGTACTTGGATGCAATCTCAAAAATGACAGAATGATCATCAAGATTGCTTTGTCTCTTTGAGGTTTTTTGTATTTCCATACAAATTGTGAAATTATTTGTTCTAGCTCTGTGAAAAACACCGTTGGTAGCTTTAGCTTTTGATTTAAAATGAGAGCTGTGCAACTCTTCCTTTCACTTGGACGCTTAGTGGACCTAGTAGAGTTTAGTGGTTTTGCTTCAGTATTGCTGCATCTTGAGTTACACAGAGCTGAGGAGAGGCAGAGTTGGGGTGGCTGGTCAGTGAAGCAGTCAGAACACACAGTTTTTACAGTCAAGTTCCTGTGTTATATACAGGGACAGTTCGTGCATGGCCCCCATGCCCCTAATTACAGTAGTAACATCAAAGGTCACCAGTCACAGATCACCATAACAAATACCATAATAATGAAAAAGTGTGAAATATTGTTAGAATCATCAAAATGTGACACAGAGACAGAGAGTAAACAGATGCTGTTGGGAAAATGTTACCCACAGACTCACTTGATGCAGTGTTGTCACATGCCTTCAATTTTCCAGAAAACATAGTGTCTGTGAAATTCAGTTAAGTACATTAACAGGAGGTCTGCCTAACTCTGGACTGAGATGGAGAACTCTTAATGATACAGTGAGTGAATACAAGGAAAGAATGTCAATTCTGGAAAGATAGGGCATTTTACCATTAAATAACTTGAAATTAAAATATACTGTGTAGATCGACAATCATAAGTGTGTTAACTGGTTGCCACGAACCAAGGCTGGGTTTCCAGTTTGTGTGTTGTAATCAGGTTTGCGGAGAGTATTTGCTGGAGTGAGGAGTGGCGCGTTGTCTCCCTGTTTTAGGTTGTGCTTCTGAAAGTCAGTATGTGGCGTTAGTGGCACATGCTCGGACTGACGCTTAATCAGAGGTTTTGCTGACAAGACAGGATTTTCAGCAGACGGTACAATGTTCAGTTCTCCTGGATTTGTGGAAATTAACCTGATGTGACCACAGTATTTTCAGGCCATGTGAAGTGCCTTGTGGGCTAGCGTTTGTGATCCTACAGCTCAGCATGAAAAAGACACAGCACACTTTCAAGTGATGTTATAAACAAGTCTCCTCAAAGATGTGTGTCCCTCTTTCATCTGATTCATTTTGGGGAAACAGTAAAGCCATGTATCAGTAAATACAGTGAAGAAAGGAGCAGAGGTTTTATAATTTATCAAAGTGTATGAACTGGTACCTGTTTAAAATATGCAGTGCTCAGATTTATCTGGGGATAGCAATTTTTTTCCCTGGAAATAAAATGATCAGTTATTAATATTCCCTGGGACTGTCCTTCTGTTTCTTGGAATCTGCCTGGTTCTTTGCAGAACCAGTCTAAGTTCAAAAATGTTGCTTTTGTCCTCAAGTTATATGAGGAATCATCACTCCTGATTTAAAGTATGACTTTATTATTTCTCTTTGGTTGAATATTTTGAAATTGGGAAAGCTATTCATCATAACCTCAAACCCAGTTTGGGAATAGAAGTACTTGCATAATGTCCACGTGCTGTGAGTGCCTGCAGGGTTCTCTGTTCCCTGGTTTTATTTAAAAATACCTGGTGTTATTTTTTATATACAGCATCTCTGCCTACTTAGTTCTTGCCATACTGCTGTTCTAGATGGATTTAATTATTGCTTAGTGTCATTTTTTTTAATGTACTTTCCATATGTTTCTTTTTCCTTGGGGAGGTTATTTACCCCCTTTTTTATCATGTTTTCCCCATTTCTATCCATTCCTCATCATAGGCCTTCCCACCATCTGAGGCCCGGCCGTAGCAGCCCAGGTTCCCAGCAGCTGCCCTCGATCGCCCGGCCTGCGCCGGCTCTGCCGCCATGGGGACTGCTCAGGTACTGTGTGCCCGTCCGTGCTCCAGCCGCGTAGGTGTCGGTGGGAGGTGCTGGGGCAGTGGTGCTGGAGGTGATCAGGGGATGGAGGGCATGCAGGGCAGGCAGGGGATGGGAGTGAGGGGAGTAAGGACCCAGGGGGTGAGGGCAGGTGCTGCGGCAGCCTCCCAGCCCCCAGTGGAGAATTTCCCGGCTCGATGGAGGCATGTCTCTAAGCGACTCACAAATGCGGCACTTGTATGCTTGGTTGGGAAGCTGGGAGGGGCTGCTGGAGACCTAGGGGATGAGCATGAGATGAGGTCCGGGCTCTGGTCCTCGCAGCATTACCCGTCACGTGAGCTGGGAGAAGGGGTCTGTGGACACACATGGAAGGGCCTCTCTGGGGCACTGAGTAACCTTCCTGGGCTTATGAAGGGCTTTCACGTGCTTTTGGTGGTGGCTGTGCTTGTGGGGCGGAGAAGGCAATGGCACCCCACCCCAGTACTCTTGCCTGGAGAATCCCATGGACAGAGGAGCCTGGTGGGCTGCAGTCCATGGGGTCGCGAAGAGTCAGATCCGACTGAGCGACTTCACTTTCCCTTTTCCCTTTCATGCATTGGAGAAGGAAATGGCAACCCACTCCAGTGTTCTTGCCTGGAGAATCCCAGGGATGGCAGAGCCTGGTGGGCTGCCATCTATGGGGTCGCACAGTCGGTCACGACTGAAGCAACTTAGCAGCAGCAGCAGTGCTTGTGGGGAGGGGGGCAGGAAGTCCCTCAGCTGAGCCAGGTGTGCAGTTAGGGGCCTTCTACTGCTGCTCACTCCTAAAACCCCTGGGGCCCTGTGTGCTCAGGACACCCCGGAGGGCCACACTCACTCACCTGTCCCCGCTCACATTTGGAGGGTATTTGGGAGCAGAGTTGTGACCTTTTCACCTTCCCTGACGCCAATAAATAAAATACTCAGTTGAAGCCTTTGTCGAGAGTGATTTCATTTGATTTTTCAAGGCAAGATGGGGCAGTTTATAGTATATCATTCTTTTTTTTTAATTTTTAATTTTTTAGTTTGTTTTGCTTTACAATACTGTATTCATTTTGCTATACATTGACATGAATCAGCCACGAGAGTATATCATTCTTTACTGCAGGGGAGATTTAAGCTGTGAAATACGGTCAGATTTCCAGTGGGCCCTTGTCCTTGCCCCCGATGACCCTCTCCTGTCCCTTCTCTCCCGTCTTGGTCTCACCTGGTGACACCCCACAAGTCTGCATTCCAACAATCCAGGAAATGATGCTGATGTGGACTGTCAGGCTCCATAGCCAGGATGTGGTTGCTTTTTGGTGGGAGTTTCATGTAAGAGCCTTGAGGAGACCAAGCCTTTTCATTCTCTCTTTTTAAAAATCTACTTCCCGCTCTGGTTTAGCAAAGATTAAGCATGATGCCTCTTCAGTGCTCTCATCAACTCTTCTGTCAAACGCCCTGCAGCCCATGAGACGCAACTGCATATTTTCCCCATAGATTGGGTAAGGTACTTAACTGCAAAGATGAGAATTCACTCTGGCTCATGTGAACAGAAAACGACTTTATTGAAAGAGATGTTGGGCACGTCATGGGCCTTTAGACGGGCCTGGACAGACAGGATCTGCACGAGGCCACCAAGGGACATGGGGGAGCCTGCACAGGAGCCCCTTCTCGGGGTGTTCACCCCACCTTGGGGCAGGGCCTGGGCCCGGACATGGGGTCCTGCCTGCATCTCACTGCGGGGAAGGCTGGAAAGCCCTTTTGTTGTTGTCTGTGCTCCTGTTGCCCTTGGAGAGGGGTCAACCCCAGAAATGACAGTGTCAGTGGTGTACGAAGTGCTTCAGAAATGCGAGGTGCCCATGGTGCTGGGCCCCGGTCCTTACCCCCATGACACTGGGCCCTGGTCCACTCCGGGGTCCCTCTGCTTGTCCCCACACAGCCATAGCACTCAGTGTTTTCAGTGCACTGTCCTGTATGAAATGGAAATACACTTACTTCTGTCCCCAACGGGGGACAACCAGGGGTCCCCTGGTCTCACTCGTCACACAATCTCACTCCTGGTCAATGGTCTAGGGACAGAGTTCAGCCTGACCCGCCTGCTGTCTGTGCCCAGTGTGATGACTGCAGCCAGCACAGCCTTACAGACACTAGGTACAGGTTGCTCAGATTGTTTCAGTTTTCATTGTAAATAAATGGGACAAGAAAAGCTGGGGGAAGGGATGATGGGCGCTCTGGTCTCTGGGGGTTCCCATCCCCGTCTCCCCTGCTCCACGCCCCCTTGGTCCCAGGGCCAGCAGCTCTGCTCGCCTGAGCCCCTGACCTTCTCGGCACCTGTGAGTGATACTCTTCATCCTTCAGAGGCCTGAGTTTGGGTGGTTCTGCCCATGTGGGTCTTTGCAGGTCCCAGGAGCTTTTCCAGTGGATGCAGGGGTGCCACTGGGGGATTCAGAGGACCTCTGGTCTGACCCTCTTCTTTCACTTGTAGTAGGAGCTCCACTGTGTCCTGAGACTGCGGGTCCACAGGCATCCTTGCTGCCCATCAGTCAGCAGCCTGAGTCACTCCCAACTCCACCTCCTGATCCAGTCTCCAGGGGCATCCCCAGGTCTCCATGGATAACTCACTCCCTGCTGGATGGTCCTCCCCTGGGGACCCGGATGCCTAACACAGCAGACTGCAGTGTCCTGGGAACAGGAGCAGGGCTACAGCGAGCTGGGCTCCTCTGGCCACCTGAGGGGTGTCATGTGTGGCCGTGGTCCATAGCAGATCCAAATCCTGGAGGAACAGGCTTCTCAGGACAAATTCCAGCCAGCACATGGCCTGGAAGAGGCTGCACAGCGCCTGCCCCCCGGGGTGACTCCACCGTCTGCTGCCTCTGCCATTAGCATGGGGGTTCCCACCCCCACCCCTGGAAGAGCAGCCGCCATGCCTTGGATTTACGTGCAGAATCGCTGAGAAGGGCAGTTTTTGTCAGATTCTGCCTTTGAGCAAAACTCTAAACTGTAGGGCTAATGTTTAAAAGGAGCTCGTCACTGTTATTGCTGTTTGGGTCAGATAATTATGTGGGCGGGGCTGTCCTGGGTGCTTCGGGAAGCAGGCAGCGTCCTGTGCCCACCACCACCCTGCCCCCCACTGCTGCCAGGACCCTTCCCGCTTCCCCAGAAATGGCACCAGACATGGCTGGACACTGCCATATGCCCAGGAAGAGGCAGCCCCAAGCCTGCTAGAACACCTTAGGCATTATTAGGTTCAGAGGCCTCAAGCGTTGTCTGCTGCTGCTGTTGCTGCTAAGTCGCTTCAGTCATGTCAAACTCTGTGCAACCCCAGAGACGGCAGCCCACCAGGCTCCCTCATCCCTGGGATTCTCCAGGCAAGAACACTGGAGTGGGTTGCCATTTCCTTCTCCAATGCATGAAAGTGAAAAGTAAAAGTGAAGTCCCTCAGTTGTGTCCAACTCCTAGCGACCCCATGGACTGCAGCCTACCAGGCTCTTCTGTCCATGGGATTTTCCAGGCACGAGTACTGGAGTGGGTTGCCATTGCCTTCTCCACGAGCCGTTGTCTACAGGGCCTTTATCATCCGTAGAATCAGAGATGATGTCATCTCTCGTATCTGCATGTTGTTAACCTCAGTCTTCTTTCCTTCCTCAGTCTCAGATTTGTCAATTTTATTGATCTTACTGAACCAGATTCTGGTTTTTAGTGGTTTTCGTTGTTTTTTATCCTGTTTGACGACTTTTTCTGTTTTTCTTTTTATTTCCTCTCTTCTACTTAAATTGGTTTTCAGTTGCTCTTTTTCAGTTTGTTTGAAGGTCAGAACTGAAGTCAATGACTTCAGACTTTCCCCTTTCCTGATAGAGGCACTGAGTGCTGAGATGTACCCTTCCTGGGTGTGGGAGGGTTTCGTCTTTCTATAAATAGTCTCAACAAGTGTTTAAGTTACGCAGACACACGTGGCTTTTTGCTGGGTAGGATGTCAGGACCCCACTATCTGGACCTGTTTGCGGCAGCAGCGCCTGCCTGCTGCCTGGATGATGCCCCGCTGCTCACTCTGATTCCATCCTTCTTCCTCGTTCAGTTTAGTCACTCAGTCACGTCCGACTCTTTGTCACCCCATGGACTGCAACATGCCAGGCCTCCCTGTCCATCCCCAACTCCCAGATCTTGCTCAAACTCATGTCCATCGAGTTGGTGATGCCATCCAACCATCTTATCCTCTGTCATCCCCTTCTCCTGCCTTCAATTTTTGCCAGCATCAGGGTCTTTTCCAGTCAGTCAGTTCTTCACTTAGATGGCCAGAGTACTGGAGCTTCAGCTTTAGCATCAGTCCTTCCAATGAAAGACTGATTTCCTTTAGGATTGACTAGTTTGATATCCTTGCAGTCCAAGGGACTCTCGGGAGTCCTCCAACTCCATAGTTCAAAAGCATCTCTGGCATTCAGCCTTCTCTATGGTCCAACTCTCAGATTTGTACATGACTACTGGAAAAACCATAGCTTTGATCATATGGACCTTTGTTGGCAAAGTAATGTCTCTGGTTTTTAATATGCAGTCTACGTTTGTCATAGCTTTTCTTCCAAGGAGCAAGCGTCTTTTAATTTCATGGCTGCAGTCACCATCTGCAGTGATTTTGGAGCCCAAAAGAATAAAGTCTCTCACTGTTTACATTGTTTCCCCATCTATTGGCCATCAAGTGATGGGACTGGATGCCATGATCTTAGTTTTTTGAATGTTGAGTTTTAAGCCAGTTTTTTCACACTTTGTCTTTTACCTTCATCAAGAGACTCTTTAGTTCTTCTTCGCTTTCTGCCATGAGGGTGGTGTCATCTGCATATCTGAGGTTATTGATATTTCTCCCATAAATCTTGATTCCAGCTTTTGCTTCATCCAATCCAGCATTTCTCATAATGGACTCTGCATATAAGTTAAATAAGCAGGGTGACAATATATAGCCTTGAGGTACTCCTTTCCTGATTTGGAACAAGTTGGTTGTTCCATGTCTAGTTCTAACTGTTGCTTCTTGACCTGCATACAGATTTCTCAGGTACATCCAGTGGTCTGGTATTTCTATCTCTTGAAAAATTTTCCACACTTTGTTGTGATCCACAAAAACAAAGGCTTTGCTTAGTCAATAAAGCAGAAATAGATGTTTTTCTGGAGCTCTCTTGCTTTTCTGATCCAGTGGATATTGACAATTTGATGTGTGCTGCTTCTATCTTTTCTAAATCCAGCTTGAACATCTGGAAGCTCATGGTTCATGTACTGTTGAAGCCTTGCTTGGAGAATTTTGAGCATTACTTTGCTAGCATTGAGATGAGTGCAATTGTGTGGTAGTTTGAGTATTCTTTACCAGCCGAGCTACCAGGGAAGCCCACTAGTTTGAGTATTCTTTGGCATTGCCTTTCTTTGGGATTAGAATGAAAACTGACCTTTTCCAGTCCTGTGGGCCCTGCTTAAATTTTCAGATATACTGGCATATTGTGTGTAGCACTTTCACAGCATCATCTTTTAGGATTTGAAATAGCTCTACTGGAATTCCATAACTCCACTAGTTTTGTTCATAGTGATGCTTCCTAAGGCCCACTTGACTTCACATTCCAGGATGTCTGGCTCAAGGTGAGTGATCACACCATCGTGATTATCTGGGTCATGAAGATCTTTTTTGTATAGTTCTTCTGTGTATTCTTGCCACCTCTTCTTAATATCTTCTGCTTCTGTTAGGCCCATGCCATTTCTGTCCTTTTTATGCCCATCTTTGCATGAAATACTCCACTGCTATCTCTAATTTTCTTGAAGAGATCTCTAGTCTTTCCCATTCTATTGTTCTCCTCTATTTCTTTGCATTGATCACTGAGGAAGGCTTTCTTATCTCTCCTTGCAATTCTTTGGAGCTCTGCATTCAGATGGGTATATCTTTCATTTTCTCCTTTGCTTTTCACTTCTCCTCTTTTCACGGCTATTTGTAAGGCCTCCTGAGACAACCATTTTGCCTTTTTGCATTTCTTTTTTGGGGGATGATTTTGCTCCCTGTCTCCTGTACAATGTCATGAACCTCCGTTCATAGTTCTTCGGGCACTGTTTGTATCAGATCGAATCCCTTGAATCTATGTGTCACTTCCACTTCAGGATCCCCTTATTTTTGTTGTCTGGTAGTACAGTTGTTTTCCAGTGATCTTTAGGATATGTTCCTAGTTTTCCGCCGCTGTCATCTACATGGCTTTGGGGAAGGAGAGAGACTCGTGTACCCTCACCCTCCCCTGCCTATGCTCCGTGTTTCTCATGCCCACACCCTCTTTATTCTCATTAGAGACCTGGGGAGGCTGTTCCATCTCACTGAGGCGGGGGCCTCAGTCTCCCCTTACATCCATGATTCTCAAACGGGTCACTTTTGCCCCGATGGGACATTGGCAATATCCAGGTGGAGTTTTGGTTATTATAGCTGGGGGAGAGTACTAGTGGCATTGAGGGGGTTGAGGCCACGATGCTGTGAACTGTCTTGCAGTGACCCCCAACAAAAATGACCTGTGTGGATGCCAGCAGGAAAGGTGGTCAAACCCTGCTTCACTTTCATGGCCTAACCTGTGGCACTTAGGTATCCTCAAGGGCTCGAATAAGAAGCCTAAGGGACC
This sequence comes from Aepyceros melampus, assembly GCA_006408695.1. Classification (NCBI taxonomy): domain Eukaryota; kingdom Metazoa; phylum Chordata; class Mammalia; order Artiodactyla; family Bovidae; genus Aepyceros; species Aepyceros melampus. Next base: position 128,854 of record SJXQ01010023.1, on the reverse strand, counting down.
ATACCGTCCTAATGTATGACTTTCTCTTCAATGCACGGATCTTGCACGGGGGATCTCAGGACACTGAATGGTGGCAGGTTTGCATGCAACTCATTAAGCGGATTATATTGAAAAGACACATTTGCACTTTTTGGGGTGACTGTAAACTATCTGGAACAATCTGCTGAGATTATTCAGATGGCTATTATTTCATGGGTATAGGTGATTCGGTGTGAGCAGTTGTACATGTGACCCTCATGTGGGTAATTACTGTGATTGCATCCCTCACACCAAGGTTCAAACAATATTTACATGGGCCTTCCTCGGTGGTTCAGAGGGTAAAGAATCTGCCTACAGTGCAGAAGACCTGAGTTTGATTCCTGTGTCAGGATGATCTGCTTGACAAGGGAATGGCAACTCATTCTAGTATTCTTACCTGGATAGTTCCATGGACAGAAGAATCTGGGGGTTATAGTCCATGAGGGTCTCAAAGAGTCAGACATGACTGAATGACTGACCTCTAGTATGTTCAAAGGAAGAAACAAACAGGCTGCATTTTGATAATCTGTCTCATTTACAATGAGATAAATTATAGAAAGAGTTAGCCCTGCTTCCAGTCAAGCCACGACAATTACAAATTCAGACCCCTAATTTATTTTGCAGAAGAAAATTCACTTTCCTCAAGATAACTACAAATAGATCTGTGTTTCTCAGAGACAAAGGTGTATAGAAAGAGAAACAAAATATACNATTTGGGTTCCTTTTATTTCTCACTTGTTTTTAGAATGCCCTTTGATTTCTTAAAATGTCTTACTTTGACAAACCTAATTTTTACCTTATTAAACTCAGCAGACCACTTTGGTTTTGTTTTTTATGGGGCTAAACCCAGTGATGGGTTCCTCTAGTTGTTTCTCCCTTAGCAGCAGAAAGACTAGGGGCCACTGGTGTCCCCTCTTGTGTTGGTGGAGAATCCCATATATCATACTACAGAATGAAATGCAGGTGGAATGTGTAAAAGTAATGAGATTTTCCTGGCTCAGAGGCAGTAGTAGACTCCTCCTTGACTGTGGCCAGGCTCCTTTCCCCACTTCCTTTCAGCCCCTGAGGGGCTTCGGTGTCCTCCTGTCTGTGGTTAGGTAACACTTCTCTGTGAGGAGTCCTGAGTTCAGAATGCTGAATGTCTATTGCTTTTATAAGTAAATACTTTTAACTGTTTTAGTTCACTTTATATTAAAAATACGCCATACAAATTATTTGTGAAAGTACCTTCTCTCTGTCTACTTCAGAGATTGACTTGTGAACATTGTAATTTTAAGTTTTGTTAGGTTAGTTGTCTCTTGTATTTTTAAAAATCCTACAAGCACTCTATCTTACCATGGAGAAATTAGCATAAACAAAATAGGATTTAAAAATGGTCATTGTTGATGTGTCTGTGTTTTATGTCCTCACACATGTATATATCCATAGTATAGACTAATAAAATTATGTCAATTGTTTTAATAATAGTTTAACAAATTAATATAGTATATTATAGGAACTCTCTTGGTCAATAAAAATATTTTAAAATACTTATTTTTATTGAGTCATAATTATCTTACAATATTATGTTAGTTTCAAGTGTACAGTATAGTGATTTAGTATCGTTCAGTTCAGTCACTCAGTCGTGTCCGACTCTGTGACCTCATGAATTGCAGCACGCCAGGCCTCCCTGTCGATCACCAGCTCCTGGAGTTCACTCAAACTCACGTCCATCGAGTCAGTGATGTCATCAAGCCATCTCATCCTCAGTCTTCCTCTTCTCCTCCTGCCCCCAATCCCTCCCAGCATCAGAGTCTTTTCCAGTGAGTCAACTCTTTGCATGAGTAGCACGCCAGCCCTCCCTGTCGATCACCAGCTCCTGGAGTTCACTCAAACTCACGTCCATCGAGTCAGTGATGTCATCAAGCCATCTCATCCTCAGTCTTCCCCTTCTCCTCCTGCCCCCAATCCCTCCCAGCATCAGAGTCTTTTCCAGTGAGTCAACTCTTTGCATGAGATGGCCAAAGTATTGGAGTTTCAGCTTTAGCATCATTCCTTCCAAAGAAATCCCAGGGCTGATCTCCTTTAGAATGGATGTGTTGGATCTCCTTGCAGTCCAATGGACTCTCAACAGTATCCTCCAACCCCACAGTTCCAAAGCATCAATTCTTCAGTGCTCAGCCTTCTTCACAGTCCAACTTTCACATCCATACATGACTACTGGAAAAACCATAGCCTTGACTAGATGGACCTTTGTTGGCAAAGTAATGCCTCTGCTTTTCAGTATGCTATCTAGGTTGGTCAGAACTTTCCTTCCAAGGAATAACTGTCTTTTAACTTCATGGCTGCAATCACCATCTGCAGTGATTTTGGAGCTCCAAAACATAAAGTCTGACATGGTTTCCACTGTTTCCCCATCTATTTCCCATGAAGTGATGGGACCAGATGCCGTGATCTTCAAATGTTGAGCTTTAAGCCAACTTTTTCACTCTCGTCTTTGACTTTCATCAAGAGGCTTTTTAGTTCCTCTTCACTTTCTGCCATAGGGTGGTGTCATCTGCATATCTGAGATTATTGATATTTCTCCCAGCAGTCTTGACTCCAGCTTGCAGTTCTTCCAGCCCAGTGTTTCTAATGATGTATTCTGTATATAAGTTAATAAGCAGGGTGACAATATGCAGCCTTGACGTCCTCCTTTTCCTATTTGGAACCAGTCTGTTGTTCCATGTCCAGTTCTAACTGTTGCTTCCTGACCTGCAAATAGGTTTCTCAAGAGGAGGTCAGGTGGTCTGGTATTCCCATCTCTTTCAGAATTTTCCACAGTTTAGAAAAGACAGAGGAACCAGAGATCAAATTGTCAACATCTGCTGGATCATGGAAAAAGCAAGAGAGTTCCAGAAAAATATCTATTTCTGCTTTATTGACTATGCCAAAGCCTTTGACTGTGTGGATCACAATAAACTGTGGAAAATTCTGAAAGAGATGGGAATACCAGACCACCTGACCTGCCTCTTGAGANAGAAGCATAAGCTGGAGTTCAGATTGCCCAGAGAAATATCAATAACCTCACATATGCAGATGACACCACCCTTATGGCAGAATATGAAGAGGAACTAAAAAGCCTCTTGATGAAAGTGAAAGAGGAGAGTGTAAAAGTTGGCTTAAAGCTCAACATTCAGAAAATGAAGATCATGGCATCTGGTCCCATCACTTCATGGGAAATAGATGGGGAAACAGTGTCAGACTTTATTTGGGGGGACTCCAAAATCACTGCATATGGTGATTGCAGCCATGAAATTAAAAGCCACTTACTCCTTGGAATAAAAGTCCTGACCAACTGAAAAGCAGAGGCATTACTTGGCCAACAAAGGTCCATCTAGTCAAGGCTATGGTTTTTCCAGTAGTCATGTATGGATGTGAAAGTTGGACTGTGAAGAAGGCTGAGTGCCGAAGAATTGATGCTTTTGAACTGTGGGGTTGGAGAAGACTGTTGAGAGTCCTTTGGACTGCAAGGAGATCCAACACATCCATTCTAAAGGAGATCAGCCCTGGGATTTCTTTGGAGGGAATGATGCTGAAGCTGAAACTCCAGTACTTCGGCCACCTCATGCAAAGAGTTAACTCATTGGAAAAGACTCTGATGCTGGGACGGATTGGGGACAGGAGGAGAAGGGGATGGCAGAAGATGAGATGGCTGGATGGCATCACTGACTCAATGGGCGTGAGTCTGAGTGAACTCCAGAGTTTGTGATGGTCAGGGAGGCCTGGTGTGCTGCGATTCCTGGGGTTGCAAAGATTCGGACATGTCTGAGTGACTGAACTGAACTGAACTGATTGTAATCCACACAAAGGCTTTGGCATAGTCAGTAAAGCAGAAATAAATGTTTTACTGGACTCTCTTCCTTTTTCCATGATCCAGCGGATGCTGGCAATTTGATCTCTGGTTCCTCTGCCTTTTCTAAAACCAGCTTGAACATTTGGAAATTCACGGTTCACATATTGCTGAAGCCTGGCATGGAAAATTTTGAGCATTACTTTACCAGCATGTGACATGAGTGCAATTGTGTGATAGTTTGAGCATTCTTTGGCTTTGCCTTTCTTTGGATTGGAATGAAAACTGAGCTTTTCCTTTAGCATGGCTACATATCATGAAATGATCACCATGACAAGACCAATCCTCACGATAAACTCATATCCCTGTGACTGAGTTTATAACTGGAATTTTGTATCTTTTAATCCCCTTTTTAAACCTATTTTGTTTGTCCTCCCATCCTGTCCCTTCTGGAAACTACCAGTTTTTTCTCTTTATCTATGAATGTTTCTGTTTTATGTTTCTTTTCATTTTTAGATCCTACGTGTGAGTCAGATCATGGGCTTCCCAGGTGGTGCTAGTGGTAAAGAACCTGCCTAGCAATGCAGCAGACGAGAGAGACATAGGTTAAATCTCTGGGTCAGGAAGATCTCCTGGAGAAGGGCACAGCAGCCCACTTCAGTATGCATACCTGGAGAATCCCATGGCCTGAGGAGCCTGGCAGGCTATGGTCCACAGAGTCGCCAAGAGTCAGACACGACTGAAGGGACTTAGCATGTATGCATAAGTCAGATCATATGGCATTTGTCTTTCTCTATCTGACTTATTTCACTTAGCATAATACCTCCAGGTCCATCCTTGCTGCCATACATGGCAGGATTTCTTTCTTTTTCATGACTGAGTAATATTCTTTTGTATATGTCATTTTCAGCTGGATGGGCTGGTTATGGTCACTGAGGTCTTCCCATATATGGTGCACTTCGTAGCTATTAAAATGTTTTCATCTACAGATGAATACCATTAAACTGGCACACCTCAACTGATGTAGCTAGTCTGTCAAGTTGAAAAGGATGTCCAATCGTCTGGTAATATAAATACAGATTGGATTAATTACCTCTATTCAGTTACTTATCTTCCCTGGTGGCTCAGAGGTTAAAGCGTCTGCTGCCAATGTGGGAGACCCGGGTTCGATCCCTGGGTCAGGAAGATCCCCTGGAGGAGGAAATGGCAATCCACTCCAGTATTCTTGCCTGGAGAATCCCATGGACAGAGAAGCCTAGTAGGTTGCAGTCCATGGGGTCGCAAAGAGTCGGCACGACTAAGCGACTTCCCCTTCACCTTCATTCAGTTACTTATTTCCTTAAATTTTTGGTCTTAACATGTTTCAAAAGATATGAACATTTTAAAGATTTTCAGTGTCTATTTCAGAAAAGTACACCTATTTGCCTTCCCACTAAAATTACACACAACAGTATTTGCTTTTAAAATCCTCTTTATAATTACTGATTTGACAGATGACAGTTGTAATTGACAATTTCATTTATTACTTAGGTTAGTGGTTCTGTTGAATATGTTTTTTCCTTTCCCTTCTTTTCTCTGTGTGAATTGCATGGTTGGGTATTTAACTCTTCCATGTATTTGTGATGGTGAAGGACAGGGAATCCTGGCATGTTGCAGTCCATGGGGTCACAAAGAGTTGGACACAACTTAGCAACTGAACAGCAACAAATGACCCAAATATTTTTTGCATCTCAGGTTGCCCTGTGAGTTTCAATTTTTATAATTTATAATTAAAGCATAGTTGATTTATAGTATTGTATTAATTTCAGATATAGCAAAATGATTCACTTATATATATATATAATAAATTTTAGATTATTTTCTATTCTAGGTACTTATAAGGTACTGAATATAGTTCTCTGTGCTTTATAGTACGTCTTTGTTGTCTATCTTTTTAAAAATGATAGTGTTCATCTGTTAATCCCAAATTCCTAGTTTACCTCTCCCCCTCCCTTGCCCCTTTGGTAACCGCGAGTTTGTTTTTTATGTCTGTGAGTGAGCCTATTTCTGTTCTTTATGTTGATTTATTTTTATTAATTTTTAGATTCTACATATAAGGGATGTCATGTGATATTTGTCTTTCTCTGACTTACTTCCATCAGTATGACAACCTCTAGGTCCACTCATCTTGCTGCAAATGACATTATTTCATTTTTTTATAATTGAGTGGTATTCAGCTGTATATATACCACATATTCTTTTGTCTGTTGATGGTTGACTTATAATTGTTTTATATGCAAGAAGTAAATTTTTTCATAGTCATATTTAGGAATGTCTCCTTTATGATTTCAGACTTTGGTGTCATGCTTAAAAAGCCTTCCTTTGCCAAAATTTGCATAAATATCAGCTATATTTTACTTTAATATTTTTGTTTATTTTTTTGCATTCAAATCTTTAATTCTAAATTTATTGCGGTTTATGTATAAGTAAAGGCTGTACTCATTTCTGGCACTCATTGGCCAGTGAGTTGCTGTTCTGTCATTTGCTGAGAAACAATACTGTTGCTTTTCCCAGGGTTGGGTTATTTCTGTATTTTGGGAAAATGCTAGTTGGGGTCATGCTTGGTCTCTGTTACTCTCCTTCCTGCTTATTTCTGATGGTAAACCTTTATGTTAAAGCTTTTTTTTTTCTTTTCTTTTTGAAGTATCTGTTGGAGTAGTAAGAGCTCTGTGTTGTGTAAGAATGCAGGCTAGAGTGCATATATACAAAGTCTCTGTTGATGCATATATATGGAATCTGAAAAATAATGCTGATGAACGTATTTTCTGGGCAGCATTGCTACGCAGACTTAGAGAATAGACTTGTGGACACAGTGGGATGGGGGGAGGAGAGAGAGTGGGACGAATTGAGAGAGCAGCTTGGAAACGCACACTTTACCATATGTAAAGCTGATAGCCAGTGGGAGTTTGCTGTATGACCTGGTGCTCTTTGTCGACCTAGAGGGGTGGGATGGGGTGGCGGATGGGAGGGAGCTTCAAGAGGATGGGGACATATATATACACACACACATATATGTATATATATACACACACATACACACACACACATATAGCTGATTCATGTTGATGTATGGCAGAAACCAGTGCAACATTGTAAAGCAGTTATCCTCCAATTGAAAATTAAGAAAAAACAACAGTCTCTGATGATCCCTAAATGAAGTGCTTTTGGAAAAACACTGTGGAATTAGGACAAAGGAAATGGCCCAGAAGGGGCGATGGAGAGGGGCCTCTGGGCCTGAGTTGGTTCCTTGGAGGGTGAAATGACATCTTCAGGGTACCTGTTTCCTCAGACTCTGCAGTTAGCACTTCATCCGACTTTGAGGTATATGGAGATAGTGGCAAACCCAGTAAGCATCTCTGAGGGCACTTTGCCATCCTAGGAGCATGACTGGGGAGTAGACAGATTTGTTAGCTTGTTCTTCCTGCTATATTCAGTGGGCATTTTGTTTTTCTAGTGGTACTTGTGTACAGTGTGCAGGTATTTGCAAGTGATATCAGACAGCAGTGACATTGCTCAGTTATCCATGGAATTGTGGAGGTGAAATAGTGCCCTTATCCTGAGAGATTCAGATGACCTCAAACTTGTTAGCTTAAACAGTACACATTCATCACTACAGATTCTGTAGATTGGGGATCTGGCGTTGTCTCTCTGGAGTAACACCAGGGCATCCACAGGGTAGGTCCTCAGAAGCTTTTAGTGGACAGTCCAGACCTCACATCTCCAGCTTTCAGAGGTGCCATGCTGTTCGGGGTTCTTGTCCCTGCTCAAATCCAGAAACGTTGGGGAGTCTCCTTATGGGTCCCTGTCTCTGTCCTCTGCTCTTAGGGATACATTTGATGATTTGAGATTATCTACTTATCCCAACATGTTGTACCTAATTCTGTCTGCAGAGCCCCTTTTCTGTGCTGGGCACATATACAAGAGTTCTGGGGACCAGGGCATGGGTTTCTTTGGGACCATAATTGTGCTATCATGATGCTTACTTCTCATTTAAATTTGTATTTAGCTTTCATCTTTAGAGGTTTTATTTTTACCATGAATTTGAGCAAAAATCCTACATTTCCTGGAAAAAAAAAAAAAGTTGGAAAGTAAGTTTCTCATCTTCTATTTGTATGTCAGAGCATGACAAGTAAGATGAGCTCCTTTACCATTTGTAAAGCAGTGAAAAAATTATTTACTGAGGCTGCAGTCCCTCAGCAGGACCTGGGTTTGTGACTTCACCACCAGTGCAGAGGACTTGCCCTCTTATTTAATGTATATAACTGTAATTAAGATGTTGCCTTGATTAAACAAGAACTAACCCAGAGTCAGTCTCTCATCAGAAGCTTCCACAAACCTCTTATCCTTATCGATCAGAGGGCAGACAGAATGAAAACCACAATCACAGAAAACTAACCAAACCAAGTACGTGGATCACAGCCTTGTCAAACTTGCTGAAACTGTAAGCCATGCTGTGTAGGGCCACCCAAGACAGCTGGGTCATGGTGGAGAGTTCTGGCAAAACACTGTCCAGTGAAGAAGGGAATGGCAAACCACTTCAGTATTCATGCCTTGAGAACCCCATGAACAGTATGAAAACGTAAAAAGATACGGTGCTGAAAGAGGAACTCCCTGGGTTGGTAGGTGCCCAACATGCTACTGGAGAAGAGTGGAGAAAAAACTCCAGAAAGAATAAAGAGACAGAGCCAAAGCAAAAACAACACTCAGTTGTGGATGTGACTAGTGATGGAAGCAAAGTCCAATGCTGTAAAGAAAAGTACTTCATAGGAACCTGAAATGTTAGGTCCATGAATCAAGGCAAATTGGAAGTGGTCAAACGGGAGATGGCAAGAGTGAACTTCAATACTTTAGGAATCTTTGAACTAAAATCTACTGGCATGGGCGAATTTAATTCAGATGACCATTATATCAACAAAGGTCCATCTGGTCAAAACTGTGGTTTTTCCAGTAGTCATGTATGGATGTGAGAGTTGGACTGTGAAGAAAGCTGAGCACTGAAGAATTGATGGTTTCGAACTCTGATGTTGCAGAAGACTCTTAAGAGCCTCTTGGACTCCAGGGATATCAAACCATTCAAACCTAAAGGAAATCAGTCCTGAATGTTCATTGGAAGGACTGATGCTGAAGCTTAAGCTCCGATACTTTGACCACCTTATGTGAAGAACTGACTGATTGGGAAAGGCCCTGATGCTGGGAAAGATTGAAGGCGGGAGGAGAAGGGGATGACACAGGGTGAGATGGTTGGATGGCATCACTGATTCAATGGACATGAGTTTGAGCAAGCCCCGGGAGTTGGTGATGGATAGGGAAGCCTGGAGTGCTACAGTCCATGGGGTCGCAAATTTCTACATGACTAGGTGACTGAAATGAACTACTTCTGTGGGCAAGAATCCCTTAGGAGAAATGGAGTAGCCCTCGTAGTCAACAAAAGAGTCTGAAATGCAATACTTGGATGCAATCTTTAAAAGACAGAATGATCTCTATTTGTTTCCAAGTTAAACCATTCAGCATCACAGTAATTCAAGTCTAGGCCTCAACCACTAATGCTGAAGAAGCTGAAGTTGAATGGTTCTGTGATGACCTACAAGACCTTTAAGAACTAACAGCAGAAAAGATGTCCTTTTCATCATAGGGGACTGGAATGCAAAAGTAGGAAGTCAAGTGATACCTGGAGTAATGGGCAAATTTGGCCTTGTAGTACAAAATGAAGCAGGGCAAAAGCTAACAGAGTTTTGCCAAGAAAACACACTGGTCATAGCAAACACCCTCTTCCAACAACACAAGAGATGACTCTACACATGGATGACACCAGATGGTCAATACCCAAATCAGATTGATTGTATTCTTTAAAGCCAAAGGTGGAGAAGCTCTATACAGTCAGCAAAAACAAGACCTGGAGCTGATTGTGGCTCAGATTATGAACTCCTTATTGCAAAATTCAGACTTAAATTGAAGGAAATAAGGAAAACCACTAGACCACTCAGGACTGACCTAAATCAAATCCCTTATGATTATACATTGGAGGTGAAAAATAGATTCAAGGGATTCGATCTGATAGACAGAATGCCTGAAGAACTATGGACGAGGTTTGTGACATTGCATAGGAGACAGTTATCAAGACCATCCCCAAGAAAAAGAAATGCAGAAAGGCAAAATAGTTGTCTAAGGAAGCCTTACAAATAGCTATGAGAAGAAGAGAAACTAAAAGCAAAAAAGAAAAGGGAAGATACACCCATCTGAGGACAGAGTTCCAAAGAATAGAAAGGAGAGATAAGAATGCCTTCCTCAGTGATCAGTGCAAAGAAACAGAGGAACACAATAGAATGAGAAAGACTAGAGATCTCTTCAAGAAAATTAGAGATACAAGGGAATACTTCTTGCAAAGATGGGCACAATAAAGGACAGAAATGGTATGGACCTAACAGAAGCAGAATACATTAAGAAGAGGTGGCAAGAATTCACTGAAGCACTATACAAAAAAGATCTTCATGACCCAGGTAACCATGATGGTGTGGTCACTTACCTAGAACCAGACATCCTCGAGTGCGAAGTCAAGTGGGCTTTAGGAAGTATCATGATGAACAAAGCTAGTGGAGGTTATGGAATTCCAGGTGAGCTATTTCAAACCCTGAAAGATGATGCTGTGAAAGTGCTGCACTCAGCATGCCAACAAATTTGGAAATCTCAGCAGTGGCCACAGGACTGGAAAAGGTCAGTTTTCATTCCAATACCTAAAAAATACAATGCCAAAGAATGTTCAAACTAATGCACAATTATACTTATCGCACACACTGGCAAAGTAATGCTCAAAATTCTCCAAGTCAGACTTCAACAGTACGTAAACCATGAAATTCCAGATGTTCAAGCTGGGTTTAGAAAAGATAGAGGAAGCACAGATCAAATTGCCAACATCTGTGGAATCATAGAAAAAGCAAGAGAGTTCCAGAAAAACATCTGCTTTATTGATTGTGCTAAAGCCTTTGTGTGGATCACAACAAACTGGAAAATTCTTCCAGAGATGGGAATACCAGACCACCTGACCTGCCTCCTGAGAAATCTGTATGCAGGCTAGGAAGCAACAGTTAGAACTGGACATGGACCAACTGACTGATTACAGGTCAGGAAAGGAGTACTTCAAGGCTGTATATTGTTATCCTGCTTATTTAACTTATATGCAGAGTACATCATGTAAAATGCCAGGCTGGATGTAGCACAAACTGGAATCAAGATTGTTGGCAGAAATATCAGTAACCACAGCTTTGCAGATGACACCACCCTTATGGCAGAAAGCAAAGAGGAACTAAATAGCCTCTTGATGAAAGTGAAAGAGAAGAGTGAAAAAATTGGTTTAAAACTCAACATTCAGCAAACAAGGATCATGGCATCAGTCCCATCACTTCATGACAAACAAATGGGGAAGCAGTGGATACAGTGAGAGATTTTATTTTCCTGGACTCCAAAATCACTGCTGATGGTGACTGCAGGCATGAAATTAAAGACGCTTCCTTCTTGGAAGAAAAGCTGTGACCAGCCTCAGTTCAGTTCAGTTCCTCAGTCGTGTCCAACTCTTTGCGACCCCATGCATCGCAGTACACCAGGCCTCCCTGTCCATCACCAACTCCCAGAGGTTACACAAAGTCACATCCATTGAGTCAGCAATGCCATCCAATCATCTCATCCTCTGTCGTCCCCTTCTCCTGCCCTCAATCTTTCTCAGCATCAGGGTCTTTTCAAATGAGTCAACTCTTCACATCAGGTGGCCAAAGTATTAGCTTCAGCTTCAACATCAGTCCTTCCAATGAACACCCAGGACTAATCCCCTTCAGAATGGACTGGTTGGATCTCCTTGCAGTCCAAGGGACTCTCAAGAATCTTCTCCAACACCACAGTTCAAAAGCATCAATTCTTCAGCGCTCAGCTTTCTTTACAGTCCAACACTCACATCCCTACATGACTACTAGAGAAACCATAGCCTTGACTAGACAGACCTTTGTTGGCAAAGTAACGTCTCTGCTTTTTAATATGCTGTCTAGGTTGGTCATAACTTTCCTTCCAAGGAGTAAACGTCTTTTAATTTCACGGCTGCAGTCACCATCTGTAGTGATTTTGGAGCGCCCAAAAATAAAGTCAGCCACTGTTTCCCCATCTATTTCCCATAAAGTGATGGGACCAGATGCCATGATCCTCGTTTTCTGAATTTTGAGCTTTAAGCCAACTTTTTCCCTCTCCTCTTTCACTTTCATCAAGAGGCTCTTTAGTTCTTCTTCACTTACTACCATAAGGATGATGTCATTTGCATATCTGAGGTTATTGATATTTCTCTGGACAATCTTGACTCCAGCTTGTGCTTCATACAGCTCAGCATTTCTCATCTGCATATAAGTTAAATGAGCAGGGTAACAATATAAGCTTTGACATACTCCTTTTCCTATTTAGAACCGGTCTGTTGTTCCATGTCTAGTTCTAACTGTTGCTTCCTGACCTGCATATAGGTTTCTCAAGAGGCAGATCAGGTGGCCTGGTATTCCCATCTCTTTCAGAATTTTCCACAGTTTATTGTGATCCACACAGTCTAAGGCTTTGGCATAGTAAATAAAGCAGAAGTAGATGTTTTTCTGGAACTCTTTTGCTTTTTTGATCATCCAACAGATGTTAGCAATTTGATCTCTGGTTCCTCTGCCTTTTCTAGAGAGCATATTAAAAAGCAGAGATTCCTTTGCCGAAGCTATGGTTTTTCCATTAGTCATGTACAAATCTAAGAGTTGGACCATAAAAAAGGTGAGTTCTGAAGAATTGATGCTTTTGAACTGTGGTGTTGGAGAAAACTGTTGAGAGTCCCTTGGACTGCAGGTAGATCAAACCAGTCAATCCTAAAGGAAATCCGTCCTGAATATTCATTGGAAGGACTGATGCTGAAGCTCTAATACTTTGGCCACCTGAAGTGAAGACCTGACTCATTGGAAAAGACCCTGATGCTGGAAAAGGTTGAAGATGGGAGAACGTGATGACAGGATGAGATGGTTAAATGGCATCAACAACTCGATGGACGTTAGTTAGAGGACACTCTGGGAGTTGGTGATGGACACGGAAGTGTGGTATTCTGCAGTCCATAGGGTTGCAACAGTCGGACATGACTGAATGACTGAACTGAACCCAACACAGGATTTGTTCCTGAAAATAGGGAAACCAGGTTGGATTCCTGTCCAGTAAATCAGTGTTGGTGAATGTGGTAAGATCTGTTCAGGATGTACATATTATACACATACCATAGTATTGACTCACTTTGTGACCTCGCACCCACAGAGACAAGCCCCTGCCTGAGGCCAGAGCCCAGCTGTGCATGCAGGGTGCTGGCTTCTGGATGGTGGAGCATTAAGACTTCAGAGGCCTGGTGACAAGGTTAGAGACATGCCCGGATACATTGTTTTCTTTGTGGGCTTTACAGTGAAAAAATATGAGTGCCCGGGTGTTGTACGCATTGTCCAAGGGCGTCCAGCAGATCCTGAGGACATACAGGGTGACACAGCTTTTCTTGTCTTGAACCATTAGTCAATACCTTTTTGTTGAATGGAAAGAATGATTTCTAGTTAAAACCATCAAAGCTTTCATTGCTGTGTACACTTCTCTGTATTTTAATTTGTATTTCTTTAGAGCAGTTGGGTCTTTTTACCTTAAGAAAAGCTACTTTCCTCTACGGAATTAGTGTTAAAAAAAAAAAAAAAGCTGCTCAGAAACACAGCTTTTGGGTCACATCCTTGTCATTGTCTGAATTTCCTGCCAGCGTGGCTTAGAATGCAATTATCGTGATGGTTTCACTTGTAGATTTTTCCCAAATGTGGGTTTGCTTTACTTCTCAAAAAATCATTTAATGGAAATTAAAAACTTCCAACACTGAGACTTTGTTAACTGAAGTAGGTCTGTCCTTTTCAGTGTTATGTGTATTTTCTTTCTGTGTCTGTGCTTCTGTGTGTCTGGGCGTGTCTCTCTCTCTCTCTGCATGTGGGTGTCTGTGTGTCTGGCTGTCTCTGTCCTTATCTGTGCATTTGTGTGTCTGTGCATGTGTGTGTCTGTGTATGAAAACTTAGACCTGCTAGAACACTTCATAAACTTCGGGTATGAACCAAGTTACAGTTCTCTTCTCAGTGCTGGGCTGATCTTCAGATTCTTGAAGCTCTTAGAAAAGGATGGGACCATGGGCCTCTTTTTGTCTGGGGCTGTTTCCAGCCTCATGTGTAAACCTTTCTCCTGTGTCCGCCTGGCGAGTGGATTTGTGAATACTTGGCAGGTTACGTCAGACTCACTCTTGGGTTGGTCCTGATGCTCTGACACTTACATGTTCATCTCAGGACTGAACTCAGGCCTTTCCCAATCATGTTTGAGACCTTGGGCTCTGGTCCGAGAATGTTTCCTCTGAAGGCTGTCTCTGGGTGGGTGACGGACCTGTCCTTATAAACAGATAAATGCCTGGGCTTACAGAACCATCTGTGAGAGCAGGACACCCCTTAACACAGCAGCTGCGTGATTCTGAAGAATTTCTTTTCTGTCTTAAATTTAGACTCATCTGTCCTTCAGACACTCACTGGGGAACCAGAGATCAGAGCAAGAGGCCTGGATGGGCCTGTTTGAGGCAGACAGAGAGATGGGCTTAGCTGCCGTTCTTTCCTGGCAACTTCCCTGGTAGCTTAGAGGGTAAAGCATCTGCCTGCAATGCGGGAGACCTGGGTTCGACCCCTGGGTTGGGAAGATTTCCCTGGATAAGGAAATGGCAACCCACTCCAGTACTCTTGCCTGGAAAATCCCGTGGATGGAGGAGCCTGGTAGGCTACAGTCCATGGGGTCGCAAAGAGTCGGACACGACTGAGCCAATTTCACTTTCCTGTGAAACTGCTGATGTGCAGTGCTCGTTTCCCTTGAAAAGTCACTTATCTTTTTGTCTAAATGCCAAAGGACTTCAATTTTGTTTAATGTTCAGTAATTGCATGATAATATAATATGTTATGGCATTAGTTCTGAGTCTCTTACATGGTGTAAGAGACTTTCAATATGTAGTCAAACCTTTTTATTTGTTGTTAAATTCACTGGATTTTTCACAAATTATATTTGTGAGCATCATTCTATTCTACTGCTTTAATTTCCATTTCAGGTCAGTTCACTCGCTCAGTCGTGTCCAAATCTTTGCGACACCATGAATTGAAGCATGCCAGGCCTCCCTGTCCATCACCAACTCCCGGAGTTCACTCAGACTCATGCCCATTGAGTCACTGATGCCATCCAGCCATCTCATCCTCTGTCATCCTTCTCCTCCTGACCCCAGTCCCTCCCAGCATCAGCGTCTTTTCTAATGAGTCAGCTCTTCGCATGAGGTGGCCAGAGTACTGGAGTTTCAGCTTCAGTATCATTCCTTCCAAAGAAATCCCAGGGCTGATCTCCTTCAGAATGGACTGGTTGGATCTCCTTGCAGTCCAAGGACTCTAAGAGTCTTCTCCAACACCACAGTTCAAAAGCATCAATTCCTCTGTGCTCAGCCTTCTTCACAGTCCAACTCTCACATCCATACACGACCATAGGAAAAGCCATTTCCATTAGTGACTCCTATTATCTGCTTTTTGTATCTTTGCCTGCCTTTAATATTTGTACTTCTTTTTTATTTTAAAGTGTTCTTCCTTTCCCCTGCTTCTCTTAATGTGTCATTTATTGAAAGTGAAAGTCGTTCAGGCAAGTCTGACTCTGTGGCC
This sequence comes from Aepyceros melampus, assembly GCA_006408695.1. Taxonomy (NCBI): domain Eukaryota; kingdom Metazoa; phylum Chordata; class Mammalia; order Artiodactyla; family Bovidae; genus Aepyceros; species Aepyceros melampus. The sequence goes on along the minus strand of SJXQ01010023.1, from coordinate 113,251 downwards.
CCATGGACTGCGTAGTCCGTGAAATTCTCCAGGCCAGAATGCTGGCCTTCTCCAGGGGATCTTCCCAACCCAGGGGTCGAACCCAGGTCTCCCGCATTGCAGGTGGATTCTTTACCAGCTGAGCCACCAGGGAAGCCCAAGAAGACTGGAGTGGCTAGCCTATCCCTTCTCCAGTAGATCTTCCCCACCCAGGAATCGAACCAAGGTCTCCTGCATTGCAGGTGGATTCTTTACCAGCTGAGCTGTCATTTTCCCCTGAGTTTTGGTCCTTTGTTTCTCAGTTTTCCTAATTCTAATTTACATGGTTATTTCGTGTCTGATATCATTTTCTCTATGTCTTATAAGCAGGTGGTATTTTTTATTTATTTTGTGGATGTGTTTTTCTAGTGGGTTTTCATTGTGTGCAGGGATGTTAATCTGTTCATTTGATTCTTTTTTCTTTTTCCTCTTAAATTAATTTTACCCAGCTTTATTGAAATACTGCTTCTTTGTTTCTCATAATAACTTTATGTCACAACTTGACCCTGACCTTTGTTGCTCATTTTTGTGTGGACTGAATTTGGATGAACTTAGAGGAAAGTGGGGCCAGGACAGCTTCCCAGGTGCTTCTCTCTCCCCTCCTGCCATTTGCTTGGAGAGTTAACCTGGGGCATCTGGATTTCTGAGGCTTCCTGGCTCTGTCCCCTCTGTAGTTTCTTCCAGTTTCTTTCCTTGTCCCATCATCCCTGTCCTGCTCAGTTCTGACTCCAGCCTGAGCTGGCCCTGCCCAGGATGCGAGGTCTCAAGTTCCCAGGTGCCCTATTGAATTCACCAGGGCTGATGGATTGAGTAAAACCCCATGGGGCTCCAGTCCCTTCCGCTACTCAGACACTGGGGCCAGTGAACACAGTCCTCAGCCCTGGAGCAGGGAGGAGGAGGGGCTGCTTGTTTCCTTGTATTTTGTATTTCATGTGGGGTGGGGAGTGGGAGGCTCTCCTCACCTAGAAATGGCATTCATGAGCTTTTGTCTCTTGCTGGCTTGTTACTTTGTATGTTTTGATGTGAGGAGTTGGGGAGATTAAAAACTATGCTGCTGATTTTATAGTATTCACCATATTGTGAATATATTACTTCAAATTTAATTAATAATATTTTCATATAGAACTTAAAAAACAAGATCTTGTGATTTTTTTCATCTCTTATATAACGTATTTGTATTTATTTCACATATGTTCTTTTAAAAATAAATAAATGCTTCCAGTATTTGTTCAGTTCAGTTCAGTCGCTCAGTTGTGTGTGACTCTTTCTGACCCCATGAATTGCAGCACACCAAGCCTCCCTGTCCATCACCAACTCCGGAGAGTTCATCTAAACTCATGTCTATCGAGTCGGTGATGCCATCCAACCATCTCATCCTCTGTCATCCCTTTCTCCTCCTGCCCCCAGTCCCTCCCAGCATCAGAGTTTTTTCCAATGAGTCAACTCTTCGCATGAAGTGGCCAAAGTATTGGAGTTTCAGCTTTAGCATCATTCCTTCCAAAGAACACCCAGGACTGATCTCCTTTAGAATCGGACTGGTTGGATCTCCTTGCAGTCCAAGGGACTCTCAAGAGTTTTCTCCAACGCCACAGTTCAAAAGCATCAATTCTTCAGCGCTCAGCTTTCTTCACAGTCCAACTTTCACATCAATACTTGACTACTGAAAAACCATAGCCTTGACTAGACGGACCTTTGTTAGCAAAGTAATGTGTCTGCTTTTCAATATGCTGTCTAGGTTGGTCATAACTTTTCTTCCAAGGAGTAAGCATCTTTTAATTTCATGGCTGCAGTCACCATCTGCAGTGATTTTGGAGCCCCCAAAAATAAAGCCTGACAGTGTTTCCACTGTTTCCCCATCTATTTCCCATGAAGTGATGGGACTGGATGCCATGATCTTCATTTTCTGAATGTTGAGCTTTAAGCCAACTTTTTCACTCTCCTCTTTCACTTTCATCAAGAGGCTTTTTAGTTCCTCTTCACATTCTGCCATAAGGGTGGTATTATCTGCATATGTGAGGTTATTGATATTTCTCTGGGCAATCTTGACTCCAGCTTGTGCTTCTTCCAGCCTAGCGTTTCTCATGATGTACTCTGCATAGAAGTTAAATAAGCAGGGTGACAATATACAGCCTTGACGTACTCCTTTTCCTATTTGGAACCATTCTGTTGTTCCATGTCCAGTTCTGTTACTTCTTGACCTGCATACACGTTTCTCAAGAGGCAGCTCAGGTGGTCTGGTATTCCCATCTCTTTCAGAATTTTCCACAGTTTATTGTGATCCACACAGTCAAAGGCTTTGGTATAGTATTTGTAACTTTATTTAAAATATATGTTTAACTCATTGATATTTACCTGGGTTGCTCTTTCATCAGTTCACTCAGTCATGCCTGACTATTTGCGACCCCATGGACTGCAGCACACCAGGCCTCCCTCTCCATCACCAACTCCCAAAGTTTACCCAAACTCATGTCCATTGAGTCGGTGATGCCATCCAACCATCTCATCCTCTGTCATCCCCTTTTCCTCCCGCCTTCAATCTTTCCCAGTATCAGGGTCTTTTCAAATAAGTCAATTCTTTGCATCAGGCGGCTAAAGTATTGGAGTTTCAGCTTCAACATCAGTCCTTCCAATGAACACCCAGGACTGATTTCCTTTAGGATGGACTGGTTGGATCTCATTGCAGTCCAAGGGACTCTCAACAGTCTTCTCCAACACCACAGTTCAAAAGCATCAATTCTTCGGCACTCAGCTCTCTTTACAGTCCAACTCTCACATCCATATATCACTACTGGAAAAACCATAGCCTTGACTAGATGGACCTTTGTTGCAAAGCAATGTCTCTACTTTTTAATACTCTGTCTGAGTTGGTCATAACTTTGCTGCCAAGGAGTAAGCATCTGTTAATTTCATGGCTGCAGTCACCAACTGCAGTGATTTTGGAGCCCCCCAAAATAAAGTCAGCCACTGTTTCCACTGTTTCCCCCTCTATTTGCCATGAAGTGATGGGCTGGATACTGTGATCTTAGTTTTCTGGATGTTGAGATTTAAGCCAACTTTTTGCTTTTTAGACTTATGTTGATCTCGTTTTTAGTAGATAAAATATTTTAAAATACTAGTAATGTTTTGCTGTGTCAGGTGCAAATGATTTTGAAGATGATTTTTGTCATTTAATGGTATCTATTGACATAAGAATTTTTTAATACTGAATACTCTTCTAAATTTCTCATTTATGTAAAATATTTTGTTACTTTGTGATTGTAGCACAAATACTAATATTTCCTCAGGATTTACATGGAAATAATTGAAGTAGAAGGAAAATGTGTTTGTAGTTTGAAGAGATCAATAATTTTTCTGTCAGAAAGTGGAATTGGATGGAAATAATAGGGTGGTTCATGTGTAAATCAATTTAAGTTTTTAAAAAGGAACTGCTTATTGAAATTTAACATACCCACAGAAAGTGTATAGTTGCTGAGCTGACAGTTCCCTGCATTTTCATGGAGGAAATGTGCCCAGATCAGTAGGTGAAACCCTACCAGATTCCCTGAGGGTCCCTGTGCCCCTCCCCATGTCAGCCTTCCTCTACCTCAGGGTCATCACTATTCAGACTCATAACATCTTAGATTAGTTTTGCTCTTATTTGCTTATATTTGAACTTCATATAAATAGGAGCTACTTTATCCAGGTATGCTGCTGCTAAGTTGCTTCAGTCATGTCCAACTCTGTGCGACCCCATAGATGGCAGCCCGCTAGGCTCCTCTGTCCCTGGGTTTCTCCAGGCAAGAACACTGGAGTGGGTTGCCATTTCCTCCTCCAATGAATGAAAGTGAAAAGTGAAAGTGAAGTCGCTCAGTCGTGCCTGACTCTTAATGACCCCATGGACTGCAGCCCACCAGGCTCCTCGATCCATGGGATTCTCCAGGCAAGAGGACTGGAGTGGGGTGCCATTGCCTTCTCCGTTATCCAGGTATAACTCACAATTAGCCTGTTTTAAGTTTGTAATTCAGCCACTTTTAGTATGTTACTTCATGTGTTCATGGAGATGCGCCGCCGTCCCCTCAGCCTGTTCTGTAGCGTCTTTGTCACTAACAAGAGAAGCTCCACGCCCCTCAGCCACCCCTCCAGCCCTTCCGCCCCTGCTCCAGCCCTAGGCCACCCCGCCATCCTCCTTTGACCGTCCTTTTTCTGGGTCCTTTATTCTATGCTGGTGGCATTTTACATTCGTTTAATTCTGGATGTTAAACCAGCCTCGCATTTCTCGGATAAATCTGATGTGTATTTGCTTTGCTTTCTTTCCCTCAACGTTTGTTTGTGGATTTACCTATGTTGCATTAATTGTGAATTGTATCATGTTTGTTCTCAGTTTGTTTGTTATTTCTCTTATTGGTGGACACTTGGTGGACCCAGAGGGTTTGCTTATTAGGAGTAGTGCTGCTTTGAACGTTCTTTTGTTTGTCCTTTAGTGAAAATATGTATGCATTTTTTGGTATAGACTTCGATTCGGAAGTTACAGTCAATGTGGTTGCCTGTGTTCAGATTGAATAGATACTTCAGGACAGTTTTCCAAAGTGGTTTTTACCAGTATACACTTCCATCAACAGTGTGGGCAATTCTGTAATCTGTCTTTTAGCCACCTCTTGGATTGTCTATGCTTTTTCCTTTAGTTATCCCGTGTGGTTTATAATGATGTCCTATGATAGTTTTAGGAGAAGGCGATGGCACCCCAATCCAGTACTCTTGCCTGGAAAATCCCATGGATGGAGGAGCCTGGTAGGCTACAGTCCATGGGGTTGCTAAAAGTCACAAATGACTGAGCGACTTCACTTTCACTTTTCACTTTCCACTTTCATGCATTGGAGAAGGAAATGGCAACCGACTCCAGTGTAATTGCCTGGAGAATCCCAGGGACGGGGGAGCCTGGTGAGCTGCCGTCTTTGGGGTCACATAGAGTCAGACATGACTGAAGTGACTTAGCAGTAGCAGCAGCATGATAGTTCTAATGTGCATTATCTGATGACTAATGAAGTTAAGCACTTTTATATATATTTTGGGGGGTTTGGCTCATTTTCAAGGTGTTTATACAGTGTTCTGCCCATTTTTCTGGTGAGTTATTGTTTTTATATTTTATTTCTATAGTAACAGTTTATATATTCTGGATATCCATCTTTGATTTCAGTTACTTTTTCTGTGATTGAATTTACTTTCTTAATGGTATGTTTTGATTAGCAGATGTTCCCAGTTTAATTATAATCATTTTTCCTGTGTGTTAGCATTATTGTTTATGTAATTTAATAGCTCTCTTCTTATGCAAAGATATCTCCTAGGTTTTTTTCTTGAATGTTTTCTTTTTACTTTTCTCACTTGTATTTGTTATCTATCTGAAATTGACTCTGTGTATGATATGTGAACTTACTTGAAAAGTAACACTTTCAAATTAGAAGCATCGTTTTAAGTAGCAGATGAACTCGGCAGTAGTCATGCCTGCGTGTGCTGCTCCATGGCACCGTGTCATACACATCATACATGTGCAGCATTTCCCAAGTTTTACAGATCAGGAAATTGATAATGAGGTGGAATAAGCAAATTTCTGTGAGTCTCCGTGTTGGATCTGTCATTTGCCTGTAGTTCTTAGGGTTAATAAAGCAGCCTGTGATGGTGGTGTGGTGCTGCTAGGGGACAGAGTGGGCCTGGGGCAGTCACAGAGGGGCTCGTGACTCATAGAGCAGCAGATCCGGTGACCCTCTCCATCCCCTGGTGAGTGCTGCAGGTGCAGTAGGTTTGAGTGTCAGCTCAGGGACACACAGCTTGGGGAATCCCAAGCAGTAAGGAGTCTGGCTTGGTCCTGAGGGGAGCAGATTGCTGTCTGCAATCTCCATGCTATCTGTTTTACATATGGTAATGTAAGATTCCATGTCTGCAGTCTCCATGTCTGCAGTCTACATGCCCCAAGGAAAGAGTGTGGGTGTCTTGAATTCTCTGTCACCCAGCGGCACTGGAGTTACCTCTCTGAGTACATGGCTCCTTGATCCTGAGGGACCTGACCTAGTAATTCTTATTTCTGCTGCACCAGCCTGAGTAATGGATATTTTTGTATGTGTTTAACCTATACCTTTTGTTAAGAACATGTGAAAAAAATGTGTTTGTAAAAATGCCAGTGAATACAATTAGTCATCCAGGTTGTATCTTGGCAAGTCTGGCCATTAGGGGAGAGACAAAGGTCACTGGGGTCAGATGGAGGAGTCTCACAGTGTTACTATGTACATTACTTTCCCTTCTTTGCTAAAGAAAGAAATGTGTAGCTATTGTAACTTTCCTCTGCTGCTGCTGTTGCTGCTAAGTTGTTTCAGTCATGTCCAACTCTGTGCGACCCCATAAACGACAGCCTACCAGGCTCCCCCATCCCTGGGATCCTCCAGGCAAGAATACTGGAGTGGGTTGCCATTTCCTTCTCCAATGCATGAAAGTGAAAAGTGAAAGTTAAGCACTCAGTCATGTCCAACTCCTAGCAATCCCATGGACTGCAGCCCACCAGGCTCCTCTATCCATGGGATTTTCCAAGCAAGAGTACTGGAGTGGGGTGCCATTGCCTTCTCCACACATAACTAAACACTGATGCAATGCCCACTCCTAGTATAAAGGTGAAATAAAAGGAAAGACTTTATAATAAAGTAATACGTGTTTCAATAAGCACGTGCTTAGACATGTGTATAGTCAGTGACTTAATGGAAAAGGAGAAGGAACATGTTTGTTTATATGTAACTTTTGGTTGGTGCAAAAGTAATTGCAAGTTTCCATTGTTGAACTTTGCTGTTTAATATTAGAATACATTCTTTTTTTAATTTATTTTTTATTGAAGGATAATTGTTTTACAGAATTTTGTTGTTTTCTGTCAAACCTCAGCATGAATCAGCCATGGGTATACATATATCCCCTCCCTTTTGAACCTCCCTCCTATCTCTTGCCCCACCCCTCTAGGTTGATACAGAGCCTCTGTTTGAGTTTCCTGAGACATACAGCAAATTCCCATTGGCTATCTATTTTACATATAGTAATGTAAGTTTCCATGTTACTCTTTCCATTCATCTCACCCTTTCCTCCCCTGTCCCCATGTCCATAAGTCTATTCTCTTTGTCTGTTTCTCTACTGCTGCCCTGTAAATAAATTCTTCAGTACCATTTTTCTAGATTCTGTATATATGCATTAGAATACTATATATATCTTTCTCTTTCTGACTCACTTCACTCTGTAAAATGGGTTCTAGGTCCATCCACCTCATCAGAAATGACTCAAATGTGTTCCTTTTTGTGGCTGAGTAATATTCCATTGTGTGTATGCACCACAACTTCTTTATCGATTCACCTGTCAGTGGACATCTAGGTTGCTTCCATGTTCTAGCTATTGTAAATAGTGCTGCACTGAACATTGGGGTACATGTGTATTTTTCAGTTTTGGTTTCCTCAGGGTATATGCCTAGGAGTGGGATTGCTGGGTCATATGGTGGTTTTATTCCTAGTTTTTTAAGAAATATCCATACCATCTTCCATAGTGGCTGTATCAACATATATTTGCACCAACGGTGCAAGAGTGTTCCCTTTTCTTCACACCCTCTCCAGCATTTATTGTTTGTAGATTTTTTGATGATGGCCACTCTGACCTGTGAGAGGTAATATCTCATGTTTAAGAAATATCCATACCATCTTCCATAGTGGCTGTATCAACATATATTTGCACCAACGGTGCAAGAGTGTTCCCTTTTCTTCACACCCTCTCCAGCATTTATTGTTTGTAGATTTTTTGATGATGGCCACTCTGACCTGTGTGAGGTAATATCTCATGGTGGTTTTGATTTGCATTTCTCTGATAATGAGCAATGTTGAGCATCTTTTCATGTGTTTGTTAGCCATCTGTATGTCTTCTTTGGAAAAATGCCTGTTTAAGTCTTTTTCCTACTTTTTGATTGGGTTGTTTGTTTTTCTGTCATTGAGTTGTATGAGCTGCTTGTATATTTGTAATCCTTTGTCAGTTGTTTCATTTGCTATTCTTTTCTCCCATTCTGAGGGTTGTCTTTTTGCCTTGCTTATAGTTTCCTTTACTGTGCAAAAGCTTTTAAGTTTAATCAGGTCCCACTTGTTTGCTTTTGTTTTTATTTCTGTTACTCTAGGAGGTGGGTTATAGGGGATCGTGCTTTGATTTATGTCATCGAGTGTTCTGCCTATGTTTTCCTCTAAGAGTTTTATAGTTTCTGGTCTTAACATTTAGGTCTTTAATCCATTTTATCTTTGTGTATGGTATTAGGGTTAGGATAATCTAAAGTCAGGAAGCTTGTTCTAATTTATTCTTTTACATGTAGCTGCCCAGTTTTCCCAGCACCATTTATTGAAGAGGCTGTCTTTGCCCCATTGTATATTCTTGCCTCCTTTGTCAAAAATAAGGTTCCCATTGGTGCATGGGTTTATTTGTGGACTTTCTACCTTGTTCCATTGATCTATATTTCTGTTTTTCTGCCAGTACCATACTGTTCTGATGGCTGTGCTATTGCTGCTGCTAAGTCGCTTCAGTTGTGTCTGACTGTGTGTTCCCAGAGACAGCAGCCCACCGGGCTCCCCCATCCCTGGGATTCTCCAGGCAAGAATACTGGAGTGGGTTGCCATTTCCTTCTCCAATGCATGAAAGTGAAAAGTGAACGTGAAGTCGCTCAGTCATGTCTGACTCTTAGTGACCCCATGGACTGCAGCCCACCAGGCTCCCCGTCCATGGGATTTTCCAGGCAAGAGTACTGGAGTGGGGTGCCATCACCTTCTCTGTCTGATGACTATAGCTTTGTAGTATAATCTAAAGTCAGGAAGCTTGATTCCTCTAGCTCCATTCTTCTTTCTCAAGACTGCTTTGGCTATTTGGGGTCTTGTGTGTTTCCATATGAATTGTGAAAATTTTTGTTCTAGTTCTATGAAAAATGCCATTGGTAGTCTGATAGGGATCGCATCGAATCTGTGTATTGCATTTGGTAGTATGGTCATTTTCACAATATTGGTTCTTCCTACCCAGGAACATGGAACATCTCTCCCATCTGTTTATGTCATCTTTGATTTCTTTCATTAGTGTCTTATAATTTTCTGTGTACAGTTCTTTTGTCTCCTTAGGTAAGTTTATTCCTAGATATTTTATTCTTTTTGTTGCAGTGGTGAATGGGATTGATTCCTTAATTTCTCTTTCTGATTTTTCATTGTTAGTACATAGAAATGCAAGTGATTTCTCTGTATTGATTTTGTATCCTGCAACTTTGCTAAATTCACTGATTAGCTCTAGTCATTTTCTGATACTATCTTTAGGGTTTTCTATGTACAGTAGCATGTCATCTGCAAACAGTGAGAGCTTTACTTCTTCTTTTCCAATCTGGACTCCTTTTATTTCTTTTTCTTCTCTGATTGCTGTAGCTAGGACTTCCAGAACTATGTTGAATAATAGTGATGAAAGTGGACACCCTTATTTTGTTCCTGATCTTAGGGGGAATGCTTTCAGTTTTTCACCATTGAGAATAATGTTTGCTGTAGCCCTATCATACATGAATGGATGCTGAATTATGTCAAAGGCTTTTTCTGCATCTATTGAGATGATTGTATGGTTTTTATCTTTCAGTTTGTTAATATGGTGTATCACATTGACTGATTTGCATATATTGAAGAATCCTTACATTCCTGAAATAAACCCAACTTGATCGTGGTATACGAGCTTTTTGATGTGTTGCTGAATTCTGTTGCAAAAATTTTGTGAGGATTTTTGCATCTATGTTCATCAGTGATACTGGCCTATATAGTTTTCTTTTTTGTGTGTTGTCTTTGTCTGGTTTTGGTATCAGGATGATGTTGGCCTCATAGAAAGAGTTTGGAACTGTTCCTTCCTCCCCAATAGTTTGAGAGAATTTTAGAAGGATAGGCATTAGCTCTTCTCTAAATGTTTGATAAAGTTCTGTGAAGATATCTGGTTCTTGGCTTTTGTTTTTTTGGGAGATTTTTGATCACAACTTCAATTTGGAATACATTCTTAAATGTGGTTACATTATACATCATTTTAATGTGTGTTTCTTGCTTTTTTTTTGCTAATGACATTACTTGCTATATATTTTATATTTATTTTAGACTATGGAAATAATGTTAAAAAAGCAAATTTGAGCGATTTTCTTATTCCAGTTCAAAATGGGTCATAAAACAACACAACTTGCAACATCAGCAGCTCATTTGTCCCAGCAGCTGTTAATGAACATATAGTGCAGTGATGGTTTAAGAACTTTTGCCTAGGAGAGGAGAGCCTTGAAGATGAGGCGCATAGTGACCAGTCACTGGAAGTTGACAATGACCAATTGAGAGCGATCATCAAATTAGCCTCCAATTAAAATAAATAAATTTATTGATTGGGAGTTCATGTACACTCGTGGCTGATTCATATCAATGTATAGCAAAACGAATACAGTATTGTAAAGCAAAACAAACTAAAAAATAAAAATTAATTTAAAAAATAAATAAATAAAATAATTTTTTTTTAAAAAGCTGATACTCTTACAACACAAGAAGTTGCTGAAGAACTCAATGTCAGCCATTCTATGGTCGTTTGTCATTTGAATCAAGTTGGAAAGGTGAAAAAGTTGGATAAGTGGATGCCTCATGAGCTGACCAAAAATCAAAAAAATCGTTTTGAAATTCTGTCTTCTCTCATTTTATGCAATAACAATGAGCCATTTTTTGATCTGATTGTGACATGTGATGGAAATGGCTTTGATATGACAACTGGTGATGATAGTTCAGTGGCTGGACCAAGAAGTTCCAAAGCACTTCCCACACTTGCCAAAGTTTGCACCAGAAAAAGGTCGTGGCCACTGTCTGTTGGTCTGCTGCTGGTCTGATCCATTACAGCTTCTGAATCTGGTGAAACCATTACTTCTGAGAAGTATGCTCAGCAGATCAGTGAGATGCACTGAAAACTTCAGTGCCTACAGCCAGCATTGGTCAGCAGTTGTTTTTTAGTTGCTAAGTTGTGTCTGACACTTTGTGAGCCAAAGAACTGCAGGGCGCCAGGCTTCCTTGTCCTTCACTATGCGCTCAGCCTCCTTTATGGTCCAACTCTCACATTTGTCTACAACTACTGGAAAAACCGTACGTTTGACTATACAGACTTTTATCAGCAAAGTTATGTCTCTACATTTTAATATGCTGTCTAGGTTTGTCATAGCTTTCCTTCCAAGGAGCAAGTGGCTTTTAATTTCATGGCAGCAGTCACCATCTGCAGTGATTTTGTAGCCCAAGAAAATAAAATCTGTCACTGTTTCCACTTTTCCCCCTTCTATTTGATCAACAGAAAGGGCCCAGTTCTTCTCCATGACAACGCCTGACCGCATGTCACACAACCAACGCTTCAAATGTTGAACAAACTGGACTACAAAGTTTTGCCTTATCTGCCATATTCATCGGGAGAAGGCGATGGCACCCACTCCAGTATCTTGCCTGGAGAATCCCATGGACGGAGGAGCCCGGTAGGCTGCAGTCCATGGGGTCGGGAAGAGTCGGACACGACTGAGCGACTTCACTTTCACTTTTCACTTTGACCCACTGGAGAAGGAAATGGCAACCCCCTCCAGTGTTCTTGCCTGGAGAATCCCAGGGACGGGGGAGCCTGGTGGGCTGCCGTCTATGGGGTTGCCCAGAGTTGGACACGACTGAAGCGACTTAGCAGCAGCAGCAGCCATATTCATCTGACCTTTCAGCAACTGACTACCACTTCAAGCATCTTGACAACTTTTTGCAGGGAAAACTCTTCCACAACAGCAGGAGGCAGAAAATGCTTTCTACAAGTTAATCGAATCCTGAGGCACAGATTTTTATGCTATAGGAATAAACTTATTTCTTGTTGGCCAAAATGTATCAGTTGTAATGGTTCCTATTTTGATTAGTAAAGATATGTGTGAGCCTAGTTATAATGATTTAAAATTCACAGTCCAAAATCCCTGTTATGTTTGCACCAACCTAATAAATGTTGGCACAGTTCATTCACAGTTGACATTAAAGGTAAGAGCTGCATAAATGTATGTATGTTTAGAGAATCCTTATAAATGCAGCTATTTTAGCAACTCTTATACCATCTTAGGGGCTTCCCTATTGGCTCAGTTGGTAAAGAATCTGCCTGCAATGTGGGAGCCCTGGGTTCAATCCCTGGGCTGGGAAGAACCCTGGAGGAGGGCATGGAAACCCACTCCAGTACTCTTGCCTGGAGAATCCCCATGTACAGAAGAGCCTGGTGGGCTATATATAGTCCATGCAGTCACAAACCTGGCAGCTACAGTCCATGGGGTCACAAAAAGTCAGACATGACTGAGCACATATATCATCTTTAACATTTGTCCTTCATGAAATGATTTTCCAAAATAGTGAAAAAAAAGGAAAAGAAAGGCAAAGCTCTTTGTAAACCTTAAAAAAAAATACAGCCCTCTTTATATGTATGTGAGCCTGAGCATAACATATTAAGTATTTTTTCTTTTTAAATGACAGAGGTAGATTCTCACTCAGATAATTATCTGTAGACCGGCCGACCTGAACCATCTCAGTATCAGGCCAGGCAGGACCAGGCTTTGTTGTGCAGAGATGTCCTGAGTGTTACAGGCGTCTAGCATCAGAGGTTGTGTTCTTTAAATGCCGGCAATAACCCCAGTCATCGTAAGCACCAAAAGTGCTCTCTCAGACTTGCCAGACGCCCCGAGGACAGTGTCCCCTGAGAACCCTAGTCCTAGGGTGCTGATCCTTTGCATGTTGAGTGCCCACCTAACGGAGGACCATCCTGGACCAGCGGGGGGCGGCTCTCAGCTGTGGCATTTCCCAGAATCACCGAGATCTAACTGTGCTGTTCAGCACACCTGCTGCATTTATTTTACCTCCTTTAAGTTCCCTGGACTCAACTGTCTTTCAAAGTGTTTTTTCAGGAAATTAGTTTAGAATTATGCTTTGAATAGAAGCAAATGTTATGGGATCACCCATTCAGATGCTAATAATGTTTCCTGTTTGTGATGAATGATAAAAGAAATTGAAATGGTGGAAACCTATTTTTCCCCTCTTATTGGTGGCTGGCTGTCATTTTGAGACTGACGGAAGGTTTTTGGGTTGTTAGACATGTTTTTGTAGTGGCAGTAGCATTCTTTTTCATTTAAAATAGTTTCATTAAATGTTGTACAGATAGAAAAATATTTCAAAAATATATATAAAGTATGAAAAAATGATAAGAACTCAGTTTTTTGAAAAAATTGAGACCTCACGATCTTACAGAGTTCTCTGTGGGCTCCTCTTTGATTTGTATTCCTCACAGAAGTAATCCCTTACCTTTTACAAAAAACTTAAATAGTTTTGCTAAAATTATTTCTATTCCCTAAACAAAATATTGCTTAGTTTTCCAAGTATATGAACTTTATGTTAATGGAATCATGGTGTATTTTTCCTCTCTGATTTACTCTCGTGCCTTGTAGTTCAGTACTTTGAGATTTATCTCGTTTGCTTGCAGCCGAGCTTTCTTTGTTAGAAGTGAGCATATCACAGTTGATTTCTCCATTTTCAGCCACGTGAACATTTTCACTGTTTCTGGCTTTGTTGTCACAGGGATCCTGTGCATATTCTTGGTCGTGGCTCCTGACACCTGTGAACCCTTGTCGCCTGGAAGACCTGTTTCACTGTTACTGGGTGACGCTCAAGTGCTTTCCAGTCACTGTGCCCTTTTCTGCTCCCACTAGTCCTGGTCAGGCCCTTGGTTTCTCTCAGTTCTTGGAAGCACTTGTCATAGTGAGATTAAAAATTTTTTTCCCATCCTTTGGGTGTGACATGATGTTCATTTCATTTGTATTTTCTGATTTTTCATGAGATTGACTATTTTTTATGTTTGTTGGCCATACATATTTCCTACTGTGACAGGTGCTTATGGAAAAATTTTGTTGATTTTTCTACTTGATTATCTTTTTATTGCTGATTTTTAGGAATCAGTATTTTGGATATAAATCTTATTTATTTTATTTTTTATCATTTATTTTAATACATATTTCAAATTTATCTTCCCATTGTGTACTTGTCTTTCCATGTTTTTTATGGTTTCTTTTAATGAGGACTCCCCTTGTAGCTCAGTTGGTAAAGAATCCATCTGCAATGCAGGAGGCCCTGGTTTGATTCCTGGGTCGGGAAGATCCCCTGGAGAAGGGATAGGCTACCCGCTCCAGATTCTTGGGCTTCCCTTGTGGCTCAACTGGTAAAGAATCCATCTGCATTGTGGGAAACCTGCATTCGATCTTCCTAGTGTGTACTTGTCTTTCCATGTATTTCATGCTTTCTTTTAAAGAATAGAAATTCTTACGTTTAGTCAAGTCCAGGCCTTAATCTTGTTCTGTGTAGCTAGTGGTTATGTCACTGAGCTGTGGGTGAGCTGAAATGAGCGCAGTCTGGTGAAGGGACTGGGGAAGCCACTGCCCTCTGAGTGGGAAGGACAGGGTGCAGCCATGGGGAGCTGATTGCCTAGCTGTAGTTGTTAGAGTTCTTGAGCAACTGAAAATTTGTTTGGAACCTAGACATCACCAACTCCCTAACCATCAAAGAGGGCATTGGGCAGCGAAGCCCCAGACTCACCGTCTTCCTGCATGTGCCCATGTGTACAGGGTGTCAGGGCATGCAGCTGCTTGCCCTGAACATAATACATCTGAGGGCCCTCCCTGCTGCTGCTGCTGCTGCACTGAGTTCAGCTGTAGCCCTGTGGAGCAGTGTTCCCTGATATGCCTGTGCTGGTTTCTTTATTGATTCCATTGTGGAAACGCATCAGAGCTGTTTGCAGCTTCCAGCAACAATGAATGAGGCTGCCCTGAATGTCTGTGATTGTTTTTATGTGAACCTTGTTTCTCCTGGAGTGTTTCATTTCAGGATCAAGATTGGGATGGTGGCTTGAGGGAAAAGTTTGTGTGAGCTTCTCTGAAAATAGCCAAACCCTTTCCCTATGTGCTGCCTCCCCCAGAGCACGAGGGGCCCTGTGGCTCTGTGTCCCCATGGCTCTGGGTCCCCGTGGCTCCGGGTCCCCGTGGCTCCAAGTCCCCATGGCTCTGGATCCCTGTGGCTCCTGGTCCCTGTAGCTCTGGGTCTCTGTGGCTCTGGGTCCCCATAGCTCCTGGTCCCTGTAGCTCTGTGTCCCTGTGACTCTGGTGCTTCTAAGTCTGGCTGGTTCTCCCAACTCTTCTAACAGTGGGCGGTTACATTTCTGTTGAGATTTTAATTGAATTTCCCCAGTAACTAATGACACTGAGCCTCTTTTCACATGCTTGCTTTTCATCTTTATTCTTAGATGAAGGGTCTGCTAATGTATTTGCCCACTTTAAAAAAAATAGGTTGTTTGTATTTTAATGTGTTATTTTGTGATTTCCTTGTATATTCTGGGCATAAGTCTTTTTTCATAATATATTTATGATTTAGAAATATATTCTCCCAGTTGTGTGTTGTCTTTTTTTCTTAACAGTTTCTTTTGAACAACAGAGTGTTTTAATTTTAATATGTGCAGCTTATAATTTTTTTATGATTTGTGCTTTTGGAGTTGTGTCTAAGAACTCTTTGCTGGACCCAAAGCCACAGAGGTTTTGACCTATGACTTTTGCCAAAAATTGTTTAAAGTTTTATATTAAAGTCTCTTAGGTATTTTTGACTAGTTCTTGTGTAAGATGTGAGGAATATTTTCAGTTCAGTTCAGTTCAGTCACTCAGTTGTGTCTGACTCTTTGCAACCCCATGAATTGCAGCACGCCAGACCTCCCTGTCCAACACCAGCACCCGGAGGTCACTCAGACTCACGTCCACTGAGTCCGTGATGCCATCCAGCCATCTCATCCTCGGTCGTCCCCTTCTCCTCCTGTCCCCAGTCCCTCCCAGCATCAGAGCCTTTTCCAATGAGTCAACTCTTCGCATGAGGTGGCCAAAGTACTGGAGTTTCAGCTTCAACATCATTCCTTCCAAAGAAATCCCAGGGCTGATTTTCTTCAGAATGGACTGCTTGGATCTCCTTGCAGTCCAAGGGACTCTCAAGAGTCTTCTCCAACATCACAGTTCAAAAGCATCAATTCTTCGGCGCTCAGCCTTCTTCACAGTCCAACTCTCACATCCATACATGACCACAGGAAAAACCATAGCCTTGACTAGACGGACCTTAGTCGGCAAAGTAATGTCTCTGCTTTTGAATATACTATCTAGGTTGGTCATAACTTTTCTTCCAAGGAGTAAGCATCTTTTAATTTCATGGCTGCAGTCACCATCTGCAGTGATTTTGCAGCCCAAAAAAATAAAGTCTGACACTGTTTCTACTGTTTCCCCATCTATTTCCCATGAAGTGATGGGACCGGATGCCATGATCTTCGTTTTCTGAGTGTTGAGCTTTAAGCCAACTTTTTCACTCTCCTCTTTCTCTTTCATCAAGAGGGTTTTTAGTTCCTCTTCACTTTCTGCCATAAGGGTGGTGTCATCTGCGTATCTGAGGTTATTGATATTTCTCCCGGCAATCTTGATTCCAGCTTGTGTTTCTTCCAGTCCAGCATTTCTCATGATGTACTCTGAGGAAAACTTTGAGGTTTATTTATTTATTGCATATGATTCACATGCTCTTAAAATATGTATTTTCAGCACAATCTTTTAAAAAGATTTTTGCAGCTATTTTGTTCTGAATGTCTGTTTCTGGTGTAGGTGTAATTAGAGTGTCTACCTAGCCACACTCTTTGCTCTTCATGGACTCTCATTTTTCAGGGAGGTTTTGTTTGAGAGAGGACTGTTGACCCAATTTTTATTTTAATACTCAATTTTATGCATTTATTAAGTAATTTTTATTTTAGCATTAAAGTTGACCTTATATATTTTGCATGTTATATACATGATTAATTAATGCATTATGAATTTAACAAAGTTTTGTAAATTGTATTAAAAAATACCAATTTAAGAAGTGTTGCACCATTTATCCACAGTTACTATAATTCACTGTTCTCACAAAGTAGATTCTCATAATTACAGAGAAAAATACTGCAATGATTATAAAACTAGTAAAAAAAGAACCCTTATATTATGAGATGTTGTGAATGTTTCATTTACAATTAGATGTTTTAAGAAAGTTCTCATATTTCTTAAGTATTCTCGTTTTGTAACTTGTTGTAATTTTGGAATTTATGCCCTAGATCTTTTAGAACATTAGAGTTTTGTTTTATTTTCTGAGATACCAAAATTGTTTTTTTAATTAATTTGACTGAATTCAGAGAACTAAAATATCAAATATTTTGAGTTATATAGAAATATAACGTGGAGAAATATTGTTAAACATCATAAGATATCCACCTCCCAGGCGCATATTGTTTTGCAGGCAACTTTTACCAAACATTTAAGGAGTGAATAATTCTCCCTTCAAATGGAAGGGAAGGAAAGATGCGGGAATAGCTAACTAATTTTATGAGACTAATAAAATCCTACTACAAAATTAAATATGAGAAAAGACAAAAGTTTATAGACTTAGGACTCCTGGTTTCCAATCAGGCACGTAAAGACCCTGTAAGTCACCACTTCATCCTAACAAGTAAAAAACTGAGCAGTGGTTCTTAGATTCATCAGAGAAGAGAGGCAACAGAACAAATCACTGCCCCCCAAATTAGAGAGAAAAAGAATCACAATTTCCTAGAGTAGAAATCCACTAGCAGAAACCTCCCTGGGAGGGCTGAACTGCAGCGGAAAAATTGCTACAAGTTCAGTGTGGACAAGTCTAAGAGATAAAAACTCGAGGGGGACCCAGTCAGAGCAGAACATTCGAGTTTTAATTTCACTAGTCTTTGTAGACCCTGGAGAAGATGTTTGTTTCCCTCAAGCTCCTTTTTGGGTGTTGAGTTGTTGGTTTTTGGTTGAGTGGGGAATCAGGACAGTTCAGAAGCAAACTATTGTTATTCAGCAGTGTCCCTTCTGTACAATCAAATTGTTTGTGTCTTTAGATCCTTATGTTCCTGTTTTTATGTGGTTTTAGATTTTTGAAAACTTGGTTTTATTTCTAGGAATTTGTTATTTTTTAAAAGGTTTGTTCATCCTGTATTCCTTATGGCATATTGACCTACTCTGTCATTATTACTAAAAATGTATGTCAGTTCAGTCGCACAGTCGTGTCCGACTCTTTGCGACCCCATGAATTGCAGCACGCCAGGCCTCCCTGTCCATCACCAACTCCCGGAGTTCACTCAGACTCACGTCCATTGAGTCCATGATGCCATCCAGCCATCTATCCTCGGTCGTCCCTTTCTCCTCCTGCCCCCAATCCCTCCCAGCATCAGGGTCTTTTCCAATGAGTCAACTCTTTGCATAAGGCGGCCAAAGTACTGGAGCTTCAGTTTTAGCATCATTCCTTCCAAAGAAATCCCAGGGTTGATCTCCTTCAGAATGGACTGGTTGGATCTCCTTGCAGTCCAAGGGACTCTCAAGAGTCTTCTCCAACACCACAGTTCAAAAGCATCAATTCTTCTGTGCTCAGCCTTCTTCACAGTCCAACTCTCACATCCATACATGACCACAGGAAAAACCATAGCCTTGACTAGACGGACCTTAGTCGGCAAAGTATGTATTGCTTTAAAATCTTGCATTACAAATAACAGGACTGTTTACACAAGGGTTGGGTCTATGTGGTTCCATCTGCTCTTTGGAGCTTGACTAATTTATCATTTTGGATTAAACCTTCTTCTTTTTGACAACTGGTACCCAGTAAACTTTTGGGGCCTTTCTCCCTGTTGACGGTGTGTGACTCACTGCTGGTTGATCCTCTCTGTTCTTGTCTAGTCCTGCTTTTTCAGAATCTTATTTGTCTCACTCATTTCTGTTTTCAGAGAGGGATTAAGGAACTTAAGTATACTTTACAAACAGACCAGTGCTCAGCAGAGGAAACAAGCTATTATCACTTACACATATTATTTCTGTGTATTAGAATCAACAAGTAGATATTTGGATCTTTTTCTTGATACTTTTGTGTATTTGTCTTCAGTTTCATGCAGTTCAGTCACTCAGTTGTATCTGACTCTGTGACCCCATGGACTGCAGTGCACCAGGCCTCCCTGTCTATCACCAACTCCCAGAGTTTACCCAAACTCATGTCCATTCAGTTGGTGATGCCATCCAACCATCCCATCCTTTGTCCTCCCCTTCTTCTCTTGCCCTCAGTCTTTCCCAGCATTAGGGTCTTTCCAGATGAGTCCGCTTTTCACATCAGGTGGCCAAAGTGTTGGAGTTTCAGCTTCAACATCAGTCCTTCCAATGAACACCCAGGACTGATCTCCTTTAGAATGGACTGGTTGGATCTCTTTGCAGTCCAAGAGACTCTCAAGAGTCTTCTCCAACACCACAGTTTAAAAGCATCAATTCTTCAGCACTCAGCTTTCTTTACAGTCCAACTCTCACATCCATACATGACTACTGGAAAAACCATAGCCATGACTAGACGGACCTTTGTTGACAAAGTAATGTCTCTGCTTTTTAGTATGCTGTCTAGGTTGGTCATAACTTTCCTTCCAAGGAGTAAGCGTCTTTTAATTTCATGGCTGCAGTCACCATCTGCAGTGATTTTGGAGCCCAAACAAATAAAGTCTGACACTGTTTCCACTGTTTCCCCATCTATTTCCCATGAAGTGATGGGACCAGATGCCATGATCTTTGTTTTCTGAATGTTGAGCTTTAAGCCAACTTTTTCCCTCTCTTCTTTCACTTTGATCAAGAGGCTCTTTAGTTCTTCTTCACTTTCTGCCATAAGGGTAGTGTCATCTGCATATCTGAGGTTATTGATATTTCTCCCAGCAATCTTGATTCTAACTTGTGCTTCTTCCAGCCCAGCGTTTCTCATGATGTACTCTGCAGAGAAGTTAAACAAGCAGGGTGACAATAGACAGCCTTGATGTACTCCTTTTCCTATTTGGAACCAGTCTGTTGTTCCATGTCCAGTTCTAACTTTTGCTTCCGGACCTGCATACAGGTTTCTCAAGAGGCAGGTCAGGTGGTCTGGTATTCCCATATCTCTCAGAATTTTCCACAGTTTGTTGTGATCCACACACTCAAAGGCTTTGGCATAGTCATTAAGCAGAAATACATGTTTTTCTGGCACTCTTCCTTTTTCCATGATCCAACAGCTGTTGGCAATTTGATCTCTGGTTCCTCTGCCTTTTCTAAAACAAGCTTGAACATCTGGAAGTTCACAGTTGACGTATTGCTGAAGCCTGGCTTGGAGACTTTTGAGCATTACTTTGCTAGCGTGTGAATTGAGTGCAATTGTGCGGTAGTTTGAGCATTCTTTGGCATTGCCTTTCTTAGAGATTGAAGTGAAAACTGACCTTTTCCAGTCCTGTGGCCACTGCTGAGTTTTCCACATTTGCTGGCATTTTGAGTGCAGCACTTTCACAGCATCATCTTTTAGGATTTGAGATAGCTCAACGGGAATTCCATCACCTCCACTAGCTTTGTTTGTAGTGATGCTTTCTAAGGCCCACTTGACTTCACATTCCAGGATGTCTGGCTCAAGGTGAGTAATCATAGCATCATGATTATCTGGGTTGTAAAGATCTTTTTTGTACAGTTCTTCTGTGTATTCTTGACACTTCTTAGTCAAGAAGTGACTTAGTCTTCTGCTTCTATTAGGTCCATACCATTTCTGTCCTTTATTGAGCCTTTGCATGAAATGTTCCTTTGGTATCTCTAATTTTCTTGAAGAGATCTCTAGGCTTTCTCATTTTATTTTCCTCTATTTCTTTGCACTGATCACTGAGGAAGGCTTTCTTATCTCTCCTTGCTATTTTTTGGAACTCTGCATTAGATGCTTGTATCTTTCCTTTTCTCTTTTGCTTTTCACTTTTCTTCTTTTCACAGCTATTTGTAAGGCCTCCTCAGGCAGCCATTTTGCTTTTCTGCTTTTCTTTTTTTAGGGGATGGTCTTACTCCCTGTCTCCTCCATCCACAGTTCATCAGACACTCTGTCTATCAGATCTAGTCCCTTAAATCTGTTTCTTACTTCCACTGTATAATCATAAACTATTTGATTTAGGTCATACCTGAATGGTCTAGTGGTTTTCCCCACTTTCTTCAATTTAAGTCTGAATTTGGCAATAAGGAATTCATGATCTGAGCCACAGTCAGCTCCCAGTCTTGTTTTTGCTGACTAAATAGAGCTTCTTCATCTTTGGCTGCAAAGAATATAATCAATCTGATTTCGGTGTTGGCCATCTGGTGATGTCCATGTGTAGATGCTTCTCTTGTGTTGCAGAAATTTGTCTTGTATTTGTGTTGTATTTGTCTCAAAACACTTTATATTCATTCTTTTTACCTGCATTTTATTATGAACTCAGACTTTTATACCAATCTTGACTCATTCCATTTCTCTTGCTGCTAATATTACTGTTACTGCTACTATTGACTGTGATGGTCACAACCTCTCCACTTCCTGCTGGCTCTGTGTCATTTTAGCCCCTGGCATCTTTGAGGTTATTCTTGCTTTTTTGGTATTCTTTGCTTTTGGTGATTTTTTGTTTGTCTCATAATATGGAACCACTGTCTTCCAGTAAGTCTCAGTAGAGGTAAAGTCTGAGAGCCGGTGGGAGATGGGGGCAGGTCCGGGCCCCTTGCTCCTGGGATGCCCTAGTTAAGCGAGAGTGGAGAGCAGGTGGTCACCACGTCCAGCTCTGCTGTATGCTCTTGTTTCCCACACACCGTCTGCTTCTACCCAGCTTCTCATGCACATCTTCCACATAAACTTGCCTGGGTTTTCCAGAGCAATGCCAGCAATTCTGCAGAGAGCCCATGGAAATTCCCAGAGATCTGTGTCATTTTGTGGGAAAATGGGCCAGAGCCCTTTTCTGTCCCTTTCTGAGGTGGCTGGTCAAAGTTAAAATACTTTTTAGGAAAAAAGCCCCATAATTTACTTTTCAGGTTTTTTGCTGTCTCACAGAAAGGTTAAGATATTTAATAAAAATGTTTTAGAATAAGGCAGCTAATGTTTTAATGATTTGACATAATACATGTGTTGTTGTTGTTCAGTTGCTGTTGTGTCTGACTCTTCGCGACCCCATGGACTGCACCACACCAGGCTTCCCTGTCCTTCACCATCTCCCAAAGCTTGCTCAAATTCATGTCCATTGAGTTGGTGATGCTTCCTAACCATCTCATCTTCTGCTGCCCTCTTGTCCTTTTGCCTTCAATCTTTTCCAGCATCAAAGTCTTTTCCAGTGAGTTGGCTCTTTGTATCAGAGGGCCAAAATATTGGTGCGTCAGTTTCAGCAACAGACTTTCCAATGAATATTCAGGGTTGATTTCCTTTAGTATTGACTGGTTTGATCTCCTTGCTCTCCATGGGACTCTCAAGAGCTTATCCAGCACCACAATTTGAAAGCATCAGTTCTCTGGTGCTCAGCCTTCTTTATGGTCCAATTCTCACATGTACATGACTACTGGAACAACCGTAGCCTTGAATGTACAGACCTTTGTTGGCAAAGTAATGTCTGCTTTTTAATACACTGTCAAGGTTTGTCATAGCTTTTGGAGCAAGTGGCTTTTAATTTCATGGCTGCAGTCACCATCCACAATGATTTTGGAGCCCAAGAAAATAAAATCTATACTGCTTTCACTTTTTCCTTCTACTTTTCATGAAGTAATGGGACCAGATGCCATGATCTTAGTTTTTATCATGTTGCGTTTTAGCCCAGCTTTTTCAGTCTCCTTTTTACCATCATCAAGAGGCTCTTCAGTTCGTTTTCACTTTCTGCCACTAGAGCGGTATTATGTGCATATCTGAAGTTGTTGATATTTCTCCTGGCAGTCTTGATTCCAGCTTGTGATTCACCCAGTTTGGTATTTCTCATGATAACTTTGCGTATAAGTTAAATAAGTAGGATAACAGTATACTGCCTTCTCATACTCCTTTCCCGTTTTTGAACCACAGTTGTTCCATGTCTGGTTGTAACCCTTGCTTCTTGTCCTGTATACGGGTTTGTCAGGAGACAGGTAAGGTGATCTGGAACTTCCATCTCTTTTTAAGAGTTTTCCATAGTTTGTTGTGATCCATAGTCAATGGCTTTTGCATAGACAGTGAAGCAGAAGTAGATGGTTTTCTGGAATTCCCTTGCTTTCTCCATGACACAAAGAATGTTGGCAATTTGATCTCTGATTCCTCTGTCTCTTTGAAACCCAGCTTGTACATCTGGAATTTCTTGGTTCATGTCCTGCTGAAGCCTGTTTTGATGGATTTTGAGCATAACCTTGCTAGCATGTGAAATGAGTGCCATTGTATGGTCGTTTGAACATCCTTAGGCATTGCCCTTTTTGGGGGATTAGAATGAAAACTAAACTGACCTTTTCTAGTCCTGTGGCCACTGCTGAGTTCTCCAATTTTGCTGACATTGAGTGCTGCACTTTAACAGGATCATCTTTTAGGATTTTAGATAGCTCTGCTGAAATTCTGTCCCCACTAGTAGCTTTGTTCAGAGTAATGCCTCTTAAGGCCCACTTAACTTCACAGTCCAGAATGTCTGGCACTAGGTACACCTTCATGATTATCTGGGTATTAAGACCTTTTTTGTACAGTTCTTCTGTGAATTCTTACCACCTCTTCTTAACCTCTTCTGCTTCTGTTAGGTCCTTACTGTTTCTGTCCTTTTTTGTGCCCATCTTTCTTGATATGTCCAGCTTTCTTGAAGACATCTCTAAGTCTTTCCCATCCTATTCTTTTCCTCTGTTTCTTTGCATTGTTCATATATGTGTATCTTGATGTGTATGTATATTTGTGTGTGAGTGTATGTGAAGCATGTTTGCTGTGTTACCAGGTGAATGTTTGCGTGCCGAGGTTTGTAGTGAGCCCAGGATGGCCTGTGTTCTTCGGGACACCAGTGAGCCCTGCCTGAGCACACACTGACTGAGGTGCGGTCAGCAAGCATCCTTCCATCTGCCTCCAGTCCTCCCCTGTCAGTTTGAACTTAACCATTTTCTGTTTTATTTCTTTGCAAAATATGCAAACATGGCAAGTGTGCATTTGTTCATTTATCCCACAAATGTTTCTTTGTCACTGGTGTGTCCTGGATATGTGTCTTGATGGGTGCTCAGAGACCCAGGGCCTAGGTGTTGAGCTTGGAGAAGGAACTTAGGACCTCCAGGGGAAGGGTGCGGAAGAGGTATCACACAAAAGCGTAATTTCTGTGACGAGTAGGAAGCTGGAGCAGGGGAGGAGGCTCCTGGGCATGTGGCTGTGGGTGCAATGGCCGCCTCGTCACCCAGAGGCCCGTGGGGGCAGGAGAGCTCCTGTCAGACAGAGGAGCCCACAGGGCCCGTGGGATGCACACAGAGCAGGCCTCCAGCCTCGAGAAGGACGCAGGGCCTGGCGTCCTGTTGGCGGCCTCTGGGTACGGGCGGGGAGCACGGCTGGCGTGCGGTCCCCAGCCTCCATGGGCCGTCTGTGAGCACTGGAGGCTACAGCCTCTGCCTGTCCAGGGCAGCAGGGGTGGCTGGGGGCAAGTGTGGGCAGAGAGACCAGGGGAAGGGGGCACCTTCACAGCAGAGAGCAGCTTAGCGATGAGTTTCCTGGGTGTAATGTCAGAGGGAGAGTGTCGTCAGGGAGACTCGGTCATTGGCCTGAGGAAGCGAGAATAATGAGCCACTTAACAGACTCTCCTTAGGGCTCGGTTTCCTCTGTTGCGTGCCATTTTCTACTCTAATGACCCTGTGTCAGAACTTGGCCTCCAGGTGGACAACCCACCCTTTCCTGAACCCCTGGCATATGTGCCCTCCTGTAGGGAGTGACTGCTCCTCACTTCTTACCTTAGAGATCTCTCTTCTTCATGAGGTTCACTAAAAACCCACCTTTGTACGTGCCCCAGTCCTTGTTGACCCTCGTCTTCTCCCTCACGACACAGCCAGTGCCCTTATGGAGAGGGTCACTCGACTGCCTTTCCCTGGACTTAACCTCTAAGCTCCTGGAGGGCCAGGTTCCCACGTGCCCAGCAGATAATAGGTGCCCACCTGACTGTGGACCACATTAGAGACTCAGTGGTTGAAAAGCTCCCTTAGCTGCAAAGCCATGTGCTTGTGTCTAGACTTCAGATTTAATTTTGTTTACTAAGTGCAGTTGATTCTTAAGCAGTTCATATTGAGATATGATATTCTTCACTTTATTAAAAACTATTCCAGGTCCACACCTATGAATAGAGAACCACATGAACTCATCATCATCACTTCTCAGGTTTATTGAATCTCAACATCAAGTTGAATGTGCCTGATACTTTCTATCTTCCAAAAGTGAAGCCTTAAGGATGCGATTCCTTGAGGCTTCTGCATCCTCCCCTCACTTCTGGCACCCCGTCCCCAACCTGGACCAGTCTTCCCAGTGTGTGGCTCATAGCATCCCAGGCATGTTTCTCTCACAGACCACTTCTCTGTTCCCACTGTAAATAATAACATGTAGAATTGTTTGCAAGTATGTAGTGCAGTGTTGCAAAGACCCGGTTTACCCTTCCTCAGGCTGGTGGGCTCCTGGGTTGCATCCAGTTTTTGGTGTTAGACCTTGGTTGTGGTGAATTCCCACATCTCCTTGGGTGCAAGAGCAGCAGTTTCTGTAGCAGTGGTTCTCAAAGTGGGATCCCAGTAGCTCAGCACCTCACGGAAACTTGATGGAAATGCAAATTCCTGGGCCCTGCCTCAGACCTCCTGGACAAGAAATTATAGTTTTGAGGCCCAGAAATCTGGCTTTCTAAAACCACTCCCAATGATTCTGATCCAAGCCAGAGTGTGAGAACCTGCTCTCGGATTTTCCCTGAAGTGGAATCTCTGAGTCGTAGGGGAAGATGATGTTCAGCTTGACTTTATTTTCAGTTTGATGTAAAGCGCGGTTTACTGCCATATCGGCCTGTGAAAATTCTGTCAGTTCTCATTCACAATCGATATGTAAGACTTCTAGTTTTTGGCATTTGAAGGCTGTGTTTTTATGTTTTTCTGTTTGTTTGCGAATCTTTGGTCACTAACGAGACTGAACAGACTTTCCTAAGGTTTACTGACTTTGTGTGTTTCCTTTTCTGTTGATCATCTCTTCATATCCTTGGCTCATTTTTCCATTGGTTTATTTGTCTTTTCTGATTGATTTATGTTCTTCATATATTTGAGATACTAATCCATTGAACTGTGGTATTGGAGAAGACTCTTGATAGTCCCTTGAACAGCAAGGAGATCAAACCAGTCAATCCTAAAGAAAATCAGTCCTGAATGTTCATTGGAAGGACTGATACTGAAGCTGAAACTCCAATTCTTTGGCTACCTGATGTAAAGAACTGACTCATTGGGAAAGACCCTGATGCTGGGAAAGATTGAAGGCAGGAGGAAAAGGGGACAACAGAGGATAAGATGGCTGGATGGTATCACCGACTCGATAGACATGCATTTGAGCAAGCTCAAGCTGGTGATGGACAGGGAGGCCTGGCATGCTGCAGGCCAAAGGGTGTCGCAAAGAGTTGGACACAACTGAGCAACTGAATTGAACTGAATCCTTTGTCAACTGTGATTTCTTTTGTAATCTGTTTGTGGTGTCTATTGTGCATATGTTTTAAAATGTTAATTTTAGTTAAGTTTTAAGTCTACTTTTTTTCTGTTTTGCAACTTTTGTTTTTAAATTTTGTTTAGAATACCTTCTATACGTTACCTATGTTAAAAGATGCCAGTTATTTCTTCTTAAGGCTTTAAACTTTGCATTTTACTCTTATATAATTTGCTCAGAGTTGGTGTAGGGTTTGGGGTGAGACAGGGATCTGATTTTAGTTTTCAGTAGAAATAGTCTGTTGTTCCATTTCAGTCGACTTTTTATCAGTATGAACTTCATCACTGTTACATGTCAAGTTCCCACATGAGTATGGGTCTACTCCAGGGCTTTCTATTTTGTTTCTATGGTCTATTTAGTAAGCCTTTTGGCGATAATTATCTTCTTAATGGTTATGCCCTTAAAGTATAAAATACTTGGTAGAGTAAGTCTATACATCTTTTTAAATTATTTAATTATCCTAGACCTCTTATTTTTTCCATGTGAAAACTACTTACCAAGTTTTCCAAAACACTATTAAGATGTCAATTCAAGTCAGTTTGAATTTATAGACTATTTGATGGAGAACTTATAGCTTTACTATATTTAATCTTCTCCATTACATATACAGTGTATGTTTCCATATATTCAGAATTTCTTTTATGTTCTAAATAATATTTTTTACTTTCCCTACTCAGATTTTGGACATCCTTGGTTAAGATTTATACTTGAAAAAGCATCTGCAGTTTCAGGTCCTGTTGTGAGTAGGATTTTTAAAACTTCCTGTCTGTTCTGCCTGGTCTCCTCCAGGGTGCGGACACTGCTGGGTTTTCATTGTTAACATCCAGATGTCCCGGCCGCTGTCTTAGTTTGTCAGTAGAGTCTCAGCTCCTTCACAAGGCTCCTTGTATTATCTGCAAAATGCATTTTATCTCTTTGATTCTATATTTATTAACTTTGTAGCTTGCTAATTTTTATCTTATTTGCTGTTTAAAGGTTTTCTTTCTCATTTTTAGTTAATGCATAGATAATTAAGAAGAGAAAATAGGCCATCTGCTCTTACTTGTGTGGATGTGGACCAGAATTTCCATGATTCTCAGGTCAACTTGCTCTCTTGGAGGCAACACTTCTAACCAGAATGTTCTTCATACTCAGAATTAATTTGTAAGAGAAAAGAAAAAAATTGAACACTAATCCACAATTCATTTCTCTTACTTATTCTCTTACAGTTATAGCTTTGAACTTGAATTCTTCTCTGTTCACTTGTGCAGTAGAAGTGCTGAATACTAGTGTAAGAAGTTTGAAGCCTTAACTCTAAATCTGCTTTGGACACTTTTTAAAAAAAGCAAATATTTCTTGTGTCCACAGCCCCGAGAGCAGTTGTTGCTTTGTGGGCATTGGTGAAAGAATAAGTTAACAAGTGACTCACAGATACTTGATCAACTTTATTCTCAACAGGACTTCTGCAAACTAAATAAGAATTCCAAACAAGCTGGGGAATTATTCAGAAAACTGCAGGAAATGAACCTGACAGCCTGAATGCAGCAGTGCTTGTGGACATGCTGGCCTGGTGAGCATGTGCTGATCAGGCCCGAGATAGAGCAGCACCATTGGGTTATCTGTATCGCCCAGCGGCAGGATGCACCCCTCCAAGGCAAAGGGTGTTTGCTGGTTGATGCTCTGCTGTGTCGGCCAAGAGATTATTCTCTGAAGATAATTCATGTGCTTTTTTATTCCCCAGATGATACTCTGTGGCTCTGGGTACATGAATGCCAGTTGTCCTCTTTGAAATCTTTAGGAAAGTATTTCAAAAGGCAGTTAAGTATAAATTCACTTCCCACCAACTGTTTAGAGTGGCAGGCTTTTTGAAAGAAAGTCAACCTCTGCATCAGTGTTTTCAACATTTTCTGTAACTGTTCTGAAATATACATAGAAACAGTTTCACAAACTCCTCATGACTGTGGCTCTTCTAAGTAGATCTGCATAGAATTAAATTAGAAATAAATTAAAACCTGTCTTGAGTACTGCTGGAGCTATGAGAACATGCAATAGGCAGATGCCGAGGAGCTGAAGTGCTGAGAAATTAAGTAGCTCATTTCCACCTATAACTGGGGTGAACTGTGGAGGATAGAGCACCACGCAGGTTGTGGCAGCAGGTTCTGCCCCAGTCTTGGGGAAACGTGGCCACAGGCTGAGCCATCACCCTTGAGGCTGCTCTCTGGCTGGGTGGGAAGCAGTGTGCCCATGGACGATGGACCCTTTCCTAGGGAAGAGCCTGGGCATCCACAGTGATGGGAAGAGTAGCTGTGTGGCTTAGCAAAGTGAAAGTGAAAGTGGCTTAGTCATGTCTGACTCTTTGTGACCCCATGGACTGTACAGTCCATGGAATTCTCCAGGCCAGAATACTGGAGTGGTTAGACTATCCCTTCTCCAGCAGATCTTCCAACCCAAGGATCGAACCTAGGTCTCCTTGGAAAATTGACTCAATTCTTCCTCTTCCTCAGATTCTGCATCCATGAAATAAGTGGCTTAGAAAAGACCATATCCAAGGGTTGCTTCTGAATTCACCTTTTTAAAATAAACATGGAAGTAATTTAATTTGAAGCCTCAGCTTTGGAAATGGTGATTTTCCCTGTTCCCGGAAGCCTGGTGTTGACACATACACAGTGATAGACCCTCAATGGTTAGGGTCCTGGCATTATTTGATATTTTACTCAATGGCTTATAAAATTGATGGACAAGATTGGGGAAATTAATCACAGTGCTTTTGCATTGTCGCAGAGAATGTGGGTCATTTGAGTGTGGGAATGTAGGCCTCTCAACGGATGTATTGACATAAAGTTGGCAGCCGAGCTAACTACAAATATATGACCCCAGATCGTGTTTTGCTTTACTGTTTGTGAGTTGTTTCTGCATGCACTGTTGGGCTTGAGTGCGTGGCTCTGGTGGGGTGTATTTGGTGTGCTTTATTCTTGTTGGGCTCCAAAATCACTGCAGATGGTAACTGCAGCCATGAAATTAAAAGACGCTTACTCCTTGGAAGAAAAGTTATGACCAACCTAGATAGTATATTCAAAAGCAGAGACATTACTTTGCCGACTAAGGTCCGTCTAGTCAAGGCTATGGTTTCCCCTGTGGTCATGTATGGATGTGAGAGTTGGACTGTGAAGAAGGCTGAGCACAGAAGAATTGATGCTTTTGAACTGTGGTGTTGGAGAAGACTCTTGAGAGTCCCTTGGACTACAAGGAGATCCAACCAGTCCATTCTGAAGGGGATCAACCCTGGGATTTCTTTGGAAGGAATGATGCTAAAACTGAAGCTCCAGTACTTTGGCCACCTTATGCGAAGAGTTGACTCATTGGAAAAGACCCTGATGCTGGGAGGGATTGGGGGCAGGAGGAGAAGGGGATGACCGAGGATGAGATGGCTGGATGGCATCACGGACTTGATGGACGTGAGTCTGAGGAACTCCAGGAGTTGGTGATGAACAAGGAGGCCTGGCGTGCTGCTATTCATGGGGTCACAAAGAGTCGGACACGACTGAGCGACTGAACTGAACTGAACTGATTCCTGTTACTGACAGTATGTGGTGGGTGTAATTCAGAGAGTGGGATGGTCATGTCAATGTATGTCAATGTATGGCAAAAACCACTACAATATTGTAAAGTAATTAGCCTCCAATTAAATAAATTAAAAAAAAAGTGGGATGGTATTGGAGTCAGAGTCAGGGTGTGCAGTCACCCTCCACCCCTCAACCAGGCCTGGACCAACCAAGGATGCATTAATGCCAGTAGCATCATTTTCTCTCTGGCTCAAGGGGCCCAGCCCTAAACAGCAAATAATGGTTAAATCCCTAGTATTTAAGAGCTGACAGCCTTAGGTCCACTAGGGTTAAAGTTCAGGTCTGGGCTTCCCTGTGGCTCCAACAGGAAAGAATTTGCCTGCCAAGCAGGAGACCACAGTTCGATCCTTGGGTTGGGAAGATTCACTGGAGAAGGAAATGGCTACCCACTCCAGTATTCTTGCCTGGGGAATCCCATGGACAGAGGAGCCTGGTGAGCTACAGTCCATGGGGCTGCAAAGAGTCAGACACAACCAAAGGACCAACACACACACTTGAGACCTCCTAAGAAGGGTCATTTCTTAGTTCTTACTTCAGGTAGGCAGATCATCTCATCACATTTCACTGTTTAATTATGTCCACACTTCTTGGAAACAAAATTTCAGTGTTCTGAAATCTGTTTTGGCCAGAAACACACAGAAGGAGTGATCTCCTGGTTGCAGGAGGCCCTCTTTGATTGTTGTTGGGATGCTTTGATACAATATTTTAATTTGCATTCAATTAGATTAATATATTTCCACTCATTGGGAGTTAGAAGTTATAAAATGTAGGATTTAAAGCTGGCAGTCAAAACAGTATTCTTTTCAATAAACATTTACAGGCATGAAATGATGAGTGTTATGTTTTGGGAGCTCATGGCACTTACCATGGTCAAGTCCTGTGTTAACAGTGATAGTTTATTTTTTAGGAGGTAATTTGAAATAGTAAGACACTTTAAAATAAAATTATTTATGTTACTCAGTGTTCTTATCATTTATGAGGATAAGACAAAATATACACCTGCTTCTTTTCATATCTCTTTTCTTTGGAATTTGAGTGGTTTGTATTCGCAGATACAGAAAAACTGCCAAGTGGATTTAGGAATCTCAAACATAAACTTGCTGAAAATCTGAATCTTTTCTAGGTGGAGGAGCCTTGAATGGGTCCTTAAATCTGGAAATGATAGGTGCTCCGTGTCCAGTGGGGGTGGTCCTGCACACCGTGTGGGCTGGAAGCTGGACAGCAGACTGGCTTTGTCTGGACTGGGGGCCGGAAACCTCCCCAGCGGGCCTCCATCTGCACCTGAGGGCGTCTGGTCGTGAAGGAGGACATGGGGTCCTACTGGCACCTCTAAACATGCAGCTCGGGCCCCTGGCGAGGCCCTGTCAGGCTCCCATCCGCCCCGCGCTCCCCCACGTCGCCGCGGCTGCGCCCCCGGCCGGGCGCAGCATGGCTGCCACGCGGTCACCCTGCGTCCTCCACACTCTGCCTTCCCTGCTCTCCTCCTGCCAGCACACGGCTTCACGGGGTGGTTGCTTGTGGGAAGATCAAGTTTACCTCAAGTGCGGCTTGGAGAGGGAGGCCCCAGCCCACCGCTTTCCTGCCTTCTCCGAGAGGCTGCCGCTCAGCCTGGACTGCCCTCTGGGCAGGGGGCGGGTGTGGGGAGGCCCAGGTGTCTGAACTGTCCCTCACACAGGAGCACCCTTTCCCTCTGAGCTGCCTGTGCCGTCCAGTTGGCACTAGGCTGTGTGTGCTCACTCGGTCGTGTCTGACTCTGCGAGCCCATGGACTGTAGCGCACCAGGCTCCTCTATCCAATTGGGGATTTCCCAGGCAAACATACCGAGTGGGTTGCCATTTCCTCCTCCAGGGAATCTTCCCAACCCAGGAATCGAGTCTGTGACTCCTAGTCTCTTCCATTGGTAGGGGGATTCTTTACCACTGAACCACCTGGGAAGCCCTGATTGAAATAGGTTGAAGGAAAAGATACTGTAAAAAGGCTTGATATTCTACTCCATTATCATGGGTTTCCTCTTAATTTTTATATTGAAGAAAAAATATCTTAGGACCATATTTGGGGGTGTATGATAATAACTTAATTGCTGTAATTTAGGTGCAGGACAGAACCCTGAAGTCATTAGCATGCTTTATTTTTCTCAGCATGGGTCTATCAGCCCCTCTTTAAAAACTCCCAGAAACTGGAAACCAGGCCCCTGATGAGGCTTCCTGTCCGTGTGGTTCAGAATCTGACACTGACCCCTGACCTCTCTCTCTGCAGCCTCATCTCAGCGGTGGGGTCACTGATTCTGGCCCCATTTCCTCTTACTCCCCACATCCAGGAGATCTGGGAGCCCATCTAGGGCAGGTGCAGGGTTGCTGGAGGCTTGAGAGGGTCTGCATCCACACTCCCCTCCTGGCTCCAGGCCAAGCTGTGGCCCAGCCTCACTCAGTGCCGCTGCTGCTCACAGACCCTCTTCCCGGGTGTCCTGGGCGGGATGGGCTCTCCTTGGCCACGGAAGCAGACACTACTGACAGCCTGGCCATGGGGACCGGCAGCCTGCAATACCTGGGTAATAAGAGTCTCAAGGTCACGGCTGTGGCTTCTAAGTATTTCTCCCTAGCACTGACCTGTGAGCCTCACAGGCATTACCCGGTTCACACCTAGATTTGCCGTTTTCCCCTGCCAGTGAATCACCTGCGATTTGCATTCCTAATCTTCTGGGTCTCTCCGTGTCCTATGTGACTTTTCAGGAACAGCTGCTCAGAGATGTTTTTTCCGTTTCCCATCCCACAGTAGAGAAGGAAATGGCACCACACTCCGGTACTCTTGCCTGGAAAATCCCATGGACGGAAGAGCTTGGTGGGCTACAGTCCATGGGGTCACGAGGAGTTGGACACGACTGAGCGACTTCACTTTCACTTTTCACTTTCCGCATTGGAGAAGGAAATGGTAACCCACTCCAGTGTTCTTGCCTGGAGAATCCCAGGGACAGAGGAGCCTGGTGTGCTGCTGTCTGTGGGGTCGCACAGAGTTGGACACGACTGAAGCGCCTTCGCAGCAGCAGCAGCAGCAGCATCCCACGGTGCTGGGACCCCTGGGTCTGCAGGCAGGCAGGTCTCTTTGGTTTTCACGACCTCAGTGATCTTGTTCACACGTTGTCTTGTTTTCTCTGTACCACAAGGGCTGTCCTCCGTGCCAGGCCATAGGAATGGAATCAGGCATTTCTGCCATCCTGGCCTCGTCCATCGTGCGTTGTCTAAGTCCATGACTACGCATTGTATGCTGTTTATCTGCTGTCACCACAGATTAAGCGACTACTGAAAGCTGGGTTCAGAGGCAGAATCTTCAAATTAAGTTTTGTCTCTGATTGTGAGGATTTGCTCTGTGCAAGAGAGAGACTGCCTTTCCTCTGTGTCTTTCCTGGGAACAATCAGCTTTATTTATTTTCACAGTTTTATGTTGGAATGTTTTGAATTCAGCTGTTTTCAATCATCTGAACTTTGTGTCCCTGATCATTTTAATTAGCAAACACAAACCCCTTAAGCTTGATTTTTCCACTTTGGTGGAGAAGGAGAGGTGTCATTGAAGGGAGAAGATGTGATGTCAGGTTTATGCTTGTGGCAGTTGCTGGATCCTTATTATAGCATTGATTTGTTGTGATATCAAGCTATTTGAGAGCTAAAGAAGGATGATGCCGTTATAGTTTGGTTGTATGGATTTTTTTGCTTTGTATTCACAGTGAGCCTGGTGGCAGTAATCTTTGGCAGTAAATGCAAGGATTTAGATTTGAGATTTGATGATTATGAGCAAGTCACACTGATACTGACAACATGTTAGAATCTATGTCATGTAAGACTTAACCTTGTCATCTGTGCCTGAGGATTTCTTGGTCTGTAATCCCCGTTCATGTTTCTAACTGGGAAGTGAATCTTTGAATAATTCTGTTTTGAGTACATTCTAGGAGGTGAGCCCAGCACTTCTGTAAGTGTTGTATTTTGCCTTCCACTCAAGTGTTTATTGAGAATGTGTTTTCTCAACTTTCTTGTGACAATTGTACCAATAATTTTATACTCATTTTGAAAAAGTTTGTTAACATTTGAGAAGATAGTTCAACACTTAAAATTTTATTTTTAAAGTTTCTTATCAGCTCCATCAGTCATGCCCATTGCTTCAAATGTAAATACTTGTCAGTTATTTAAAGGTGTCACAATGTTTGTATGTATATTTTCAGCTAATTAAAAATATTTTTACATTAGTACCTTTATTATTTGTATTTAAGAAGAATACATGACCTTAAGGACACACTGAAAAAAATGGGCCTCTAAGAGAAAGAACATTGTTCCTGTTTATTCCAACGACTCTTTTCTCTGTTTGTCTTAGACTGTCTCATGTGTCATTGTCTGGCCTTGAGGTTGTGCCTATTAGGTTCAGTCAAGGTCCGTCTCACCCTGGGGGCTGCTCTCGGCCACACTCAGGATTCATGTGTGTGACCTCTCACTGTCCACCTTCCTGTGCTTGTGGCTGCAGGACTGCATGTTCCTGTTCTGGTTTCTGATTCAAAAGCTCTCATGACAGTCAATCCATGGGAGCTTTATCCACAGAGAAGTGAGCCACCTTGGTCGCTTATGAAACACGCATGGCACTGTCTCCCAGGAAGAGGCCCGTGTGCTGTGGAACACACAATGAGTCACGACTCTGGGGCCCACCACGGAGATGGAGGACTTGTCACAGTGGGAGTGACCCAGAGGAAGATTCTAAAGAGGAGCCCTGGACACATCCAGTGATGCCACCTTTCGGATGGTACTCTCTTTCCTGGGACGTGTGGTTTGAGGGCTGTGGTCAGCTGGGTCTGGTTATGTCCAACACGTGCCTGTCCCGCCACCTCATGGCCGCTCACATGCCCTACCTACGGGTCGGTGAGGCCTCGCAGGCCAGCGTGTCCTGGAGGGGACTGGCTGGAAAGCGGCCGTGTTGGCAGTGTGGAGGTGCTGCTGAAGCAGCCCATGTCCCCTGGCACTGCGTTACACTCAGGAACCTGGAAAGCAGTGATCCTGTGTGCTCTGCCTGCCCCTATCCCCATCGCCTGCACGCTGACTTGGAGCCAGCCACCCAGCAGCTGTGTGGCCCCTGGCCCCAGCCTGCCTCTAGCAGTGCTCAGCTACCCCACTCAGACCTTATGCCCTTGTATGCTCTTCTCTTCACTTCATTACTGTGCAGCTTTGTATAATTGGGAGCCAGTTGATTATTTTCCCCTTGTTATATCAGCCACCCCCAAACTGTTCCTGCGTGCTGGGAGTGACCATCTTCACTGGTGGCTGTTCTTTCTTTCACGCCCTTGGAGTAGCCGCACTGAGACCTGGACTGCGGTCCCGCTTCCCACGTGCCCCCCATTCCCACCTGAGTAGTAGTGCCTGCCCTGTCCTGTGTCCTGGCCGACTCTGCAGCATTTCTTTCTCCAGCTCAGGCAATGCCACACAATTATCTTTTGCAGCAAAATTGCATTTATATTTGTACTCTGAGAGCTTGAATGTACAATAATTAAAATAAATGTTTCTTAATTTGCTTCATGGAAAGTGACCTCCAATCACTGATAATCACTAAAAGAAAACCACGTCTCAAGGCTCTTTAATCATCCGAGACTTCCGTCTGCTCCTGGGTTGCTGGCTGGGTAGAGTTGAACTTAATAAACTTAAAAGCCAATGGCTCCTTGAGCTTCATAACAAGTGTATACACGTGGTCTCGAGTCGTAGCTGGAACGTTAGGAAGCAGGAGCCGGTCAGAGTCTGAAGTTGTTCCCTGGACTCTCGGGCTATTGACCTGGATGTGGTGGCATCTGAGAAGACCCAGCGAGCCTCCAGCGCCCCTCGGGCTGGACATGTGCCTGACAGCCTGAATTCTGGCCCTGGGAGGGAGGCAGGAAAGGACTAGAGAAGGGGTCATGCTGGTTCTGGGGAAAGCAGGATTTGGAGATGGCTGGGAACATGTCACCACTGATTACAAGACAATTTGATGTTAAAACTCAAGCTCAGGCCCTTTTTCATTCTTCCTCACGTCCTCGACCAGTCTGTATCCATACAACCGTCGCTTCTGACACATTTCCTCTCTGCCTCCTCTAAAACCCAGTTTTCCTTTGGTGGCGGTTTCTTTGTCAGTTTTCCCTCAGTGCAGACATTTTTCCAAGTTTCGTCATCTGCCCTCCCTCGATGGGCCCCTGGAGCCGCTGTCCGCGTCTCCTGCTTTAAGCATCACCTGCCTGCAGGTGGACCTGGGGGCCTCTGTGCTTCCTGGGCCTGGCTCCCAGGGCTGTGTGCGTCTTGGCACACAGGGACAGCCTCCTGCGGGTGGCCTCTCTCAGCCTGTCCCCTCACTGTCTCCCCACTGGTCTCCAGGTCATTCTTCTCTGCACACCGTCATCCCTAGGTTTTCTGCCTCTTCTCCTTGCTCTGGTCAGCCTTGCATCTCACATCTTGTCAACTGTCTCAGGAAAGTCGAAGGCCGGCGCCTCCTGAGCCATGGGGGGCTGTGCCCACCCCCCCGTCTCTTGCCCTCCTCCTTGGGGTCAGTGTGACAGGCTGGGGGAGAGGGCGGCCGAGCTGACCACTGGTGTATTTATTCTCCGGCCCTGAAATGCCAGCTGCACCTGACGCTCAGCACCAGCTCCTCACTCTCTGTCCTCTGATTCTTCAGAACAAATAGAAACCACCCAGAACCCCATAAAACGTCCTGTGGCAGCAAATACTGAGTGATCTCAGGCCTTTCCTTCCCCTGGCACCAGATCACAGGCATCTTCTTGTGGTCATTTCAGTAACTCTGCCACCTGGAGCCATGGATTCCAGTCCCCTTCCACAGGGCACAGCCTCACCCTGGTCAGGCACCCTGTCTGCAGACCAAATCAGATCAGAGATCAATTCCAGGATCAACTTATTTTCTTCAGGTAGCTGTCTAGCCGTCCCCACCTAAATTAATCCATTAAGCCTTCTTTGTCCAACTTTAATTGAGACACAGTATTTCCCACTCAACTTTGGTTTATTTCTGGATTTTTCTTTGCTTCCATTGCTCCAGCAGTTTCATGTCACATTTACAGTAAGCTTTGTAGTAACTGACAGGGTTATCCCCCTTTATCTCCTGACATGTTTATTCATCCAAGTAAACTTTAAAATCATGTTTCAAGTTTCCAAACAATCCTGTTTGAAATTTTGTTTGGGATTATGTTGGATTTTCAGATAAAGTTGGGAAGAGCTGACACTCAAGAGACTCTTATCACATAGCACTGTGCACATCTCCATTTATTCGAATATACTAAATAATCTATTCATATTGCATTCAATCTTCACAGCCTCACATCATTTGCCACCCTGAGATACTACACGAGGTGGGAGGCAGCAGTTGTGTGCTACTGTGTTTTTGTTGACTTTATTTTAAATATTCTATAGTTTTTGCTTTAACCGTTCAGTGCATGTGCATTCATGATAGCTTTGGACTTTCATTATTTATCTGTTATGAAATCTCCTTTCTATTGAAAGTGTTGTCCTGAACACAGCTACAGTACATCTCAATTCTTGTTGATGTCTGTTTATTTGAGAGAACTTAAAGAGTTGGATTTTATTTTTTGACACAGTCCTCATCTTTCTCTTTCTTGGTGATTTTATCCTATTGAATATAGCATATATCTTGTAGTAGTGTTTAAGTTTATATCATTGCTTGTACATGCCTGAAAACTTTAAAAGATGATGTGCTTTGCTCTGTGCTGTGTGTGTTCTGTGAACTTTCTTCTCATTCTTCCCCAGAAATTTAGAAGAAATTTATTTCTGTTTTTGTTTTATTTTAAATAGTGTATGGAAGTCTCTGTTTCTTGATTACGGAATTTCAAAGCAAGAACTAATTGGAAAGGTGAGGAAGCATTACACTGTTGTAACTAAAAGCAAACTTTCCCTCTACCCAAGGAAAGTTTCCTCATTTGAAAAAGCCAACTCTGTTGAGAAATACTTCACACACTACAGAGTTTACCCATTTGGAGTGTATAATCCCATGACTTTGAGCTATACAACATCACTACAATTTCAGGACATTTTCATCCCCTTGTCCTCCCAGCCCTCACCCCAGTCCTAGGCACCCCTGATCTAGTTCACGTCTCTGTGGAGTTCCCTGTTCTGGACGATTCATGGAATCGTGTGACATGAGGTCTTAGGAATTTTTCACTTGAGCATAATGTTTTCAAGGTTGAGTTCATTCACATTGTGTTTGAACTTTATTCCTTTTTAAAACTAATATTTTTTTTAATCTTTAAAGGTTAAATTTTTTGTTACTCTAATTATGGAAAAATACGTGCAACTTAAAACTTGTCATTTTAACCATTCTTAAATGTCCAGCTCAGCGGCATCAAGTACATTCAAACTGTTGTGCAACCATCACCACCATCATCTCCAGACCTTTCTCAGCATCATCAGTTTATTTCCAAATCTAAAGTCAATAAAATTATGCCACAGTATTTTCTTCTAAGAGTTCAGGTGTTTTATCCATTGTGAGTTAATTTGTGTGTGTATCAGATTAGGATCTTTTGTGCATGGCTGCTGGTTGTCTCAGTACCATCTGTTGAGAAGTCTCCTCTCCACGTTCAGTCGTCTTGGCCCATTTGTTGAAGGTCATCTGACCATGAAATATGTGAATTTACATCTGGAGTCTCAATTCTATTACACTAATCAGTTCTGTGCCAGAACCACACTGTCTTGATTACTATTTTGTAGGAAGTTTCAAAATCCACATGTGAGTCCTTCAACTTATTGTTGTTTATCAAGGTTGTTTGGGCTATTCTGGGTCTGTTGCAATTTCGTATGCATTTTGCAGTCACATTGTTAGTGTCTAAAAAGAAGTCAGTGGCGCAGATAACATTGAATCTAGTCAGTCTGAAGAGTGTTGCCACCTCGACAGTATTGTCATCTGATTCATAAACTTGAGATGCTTTTTTGTTTGTTTAGATATTTAATTTCTTTCAAACGTGCTTGTATTCTTCAGAGTGTAAGGCTTTCTTTTGTTAAATTTCTTCCTAAATATTTTATTCTTTTATGCAGTTATAAATGGAACTATTCTCATTTTTTGTGGGTCCTGTATTTATTTTTTGTTTCAGTATAATTGATTTAAAATGTTTTATTAGTTTCTGCTGCACAACAGAGGGAATCAGCTACACATACACTTGCATGCCCTCCCTCCGGAGCCTCCCTCCCAACATGCCTCATCCCAGCCTCTAGATCATCAGAGAGCACCGAGCTGAGCTCCCTGTGCTGTACAACAGCTTCCCATTAGCCACCTGTTTTAGAATTACAGTTGATTTTTTTTAATATCCATCTTGTATCCTTCAATCTTGTAGAACTTACTTATTGGTTCAATTGTTTTTAATGGATTTCTTAAAATTTTTAGGTACAGGATTATGTCAACAGCAAATAGTGTTAGTTTTACTTCTTCCTTTCCAATCTGGATGCTTCTGTTTCTTTTCACTGCCTTTTTGGGGGCCTCCACCAGAGCACCTGACCTGCCTCTTGAGAAACCTATTTGCAGGTCCGGAAGCAACAGTTAGAACTGGACATGGAACAACAGAATGGTTCTGAATAGGAAAAGGAGTACGTCAAGGCTGTCTATTGTCACCCTGCTTATTTAACTTACATGCAGAGTACATCATGAGAAACGCTGGGCTGGAAGAAGCACAAGCTGGAATCAAGATTGCCCAGAGAAATATCAATAACCTCACATATGCAGATGATACCACCCTTATGGCAGAATGTGAAGAGGAACTAAAAAGCCTCTTGATGAAAGTGAAAGTGGAGAGTGAAAAAGTTGGTTTAAAGCTCAACATTCAGAAAACGAAGATCATGGCATCTGGTCCCATCACTTCATGGGAAGTAGATGGGGAAACAGTGGAAACTGTTTCAGACTTTATTTTTTTGGGCTGCCAAATCACTGCAGATGGTGACTGCAACCATGAAATTAAAAGGCACTTACTCTTGGAAGAAAAGTTATGACCAACCTAGATAGCATATTCAAAAGCAGAAACATTACTTTGCCAACAAAGGTCCATCTAGTCAAGGCTATGTTTTTCCTATGGTCTTGTATGGATGTGAGAGTTGGACTGTGAAGAAGGCTGAGCACTGAAGAACTGATACTTTTGAACTGTGGTGTTGGAGAAGACTCTTTAGAGTCCCTTGGACTGCAAGGAGATCCAACCAGTCCATTCTGAAGGAGATCAGCCCTGGGATTTCTTTGGAAGGAATGATGCTAAAGCTGAAGCTCCAGTACTTTGGCCACGTCCTGCAAAGAGTTGACTCATTGGAAAAGACTCCGATGCTGGGAGGGATTGGGGGCAGGAGGAGAAGGGGATGACAGAGGATGAGATGGCTGGATGGCATCACTGACTCGATGGACGTGAGTCTGAGTGAACTCCGAAAGTTGGTGATGGACAGGGAGGCCTGGCGTGCTGCATTCATGGGGTCGCAAAGAGTCGGACACGACTGAGTGACTGAACTGAACTTAGTGTTACATTGAATAGAAGAGGTGAAAGTGGACATCCCAGTCTTGTTCTTGTTCTTTGGGAAACGGCATTCAGTCTATCTCCATTAGGTACGATGTAAGTTGTAGGTTTTTGTAGATGTCTTTTTCAGATTGAAGTAGCTCCCTTCTATCCCTAGCTTGCTGAGTGTCTGTCAAGAACTTATAATTATTTTTATGTGTCACTGGATTAGTTCTGCCAGTATTTTATGGAGAATTTTTGCATCCGTGTTCATGAGAGATGTTTATCCTTATCCTTCTTTGTTCTTCAGGTCTTTGATTTTGGTATCAGGGTAAACTGATCTTATAAAATGACTTGGAAGTGTTCCCTTTTCTTACATTTTTTGGAAAGAATTTGTGTTGATTCTTCCTAAACTTTTGGAAGAATTTGGTGGAGAAGCTATTTGGGTTTGAGCTTTTCTTTGTGAACACAGTTTGCTTGTTTACTGGTTCATCGTCTTCTCTTACTGTAGGTCTGTTCAGATTGTCTTTTTTTTTTCTTGAGTGAGTTTTGGTAGTTTGTGTCATTTGAGGAATTTCTCCTTTTCATCTAAGTTACCTAATTTGTTGTGCAGATTGTTCATAGTTTTCTTTTTTAGCCCTTAATCCTTTCCCTCTGTAAAGTTTATATAATATCCCCTGTTTCATTCCTGATCCTGAAGGTCATTTGAACTTTCCCTTTTTTCTTGATCATTCTAACTAAAGGCTTGTTTCATTGATCATTTCAGATTTCATTTTTCTCTTTTGTTTTTATGTTTTCTATTATGCAAGTTTCTGCTTTAATCTTTATTATTTTCTTCCTTTGTGTTCACTTTGTTCTTCTTTTCCCAGTGTCTTAAGCTGAAAGCATAGCTTGCATATTTGAGCCTTTCTTCTTTCTTAATAAAAGCATTTGTAGCTATACATTTTCCTCTAAGTATTCCTTTGGCAGTCTTTGTTTTCATTAATCCCAACATATTTTCTGATTTTCTTTATGATTTTTTCTTTGCCCCATTGGTTATTTAGGAATGCTTCGTTTAATTTGCACATGCTTGTCAGTTTCCCCATTTCTTTCCTGTTATTGATATCTCATTCCATTTCATTGTGGTCAGAGAACATAATTTGTGTTAACACTCTGCTTTTAAGTTTGTTGACTTTTTGTATGGAGTATTATGTGGTCTGTTCTGGTGCATGTTGCAGGTGTGCTTGAGAAAACTGAGTACTTTGATGCTGTTGTTGGGGGAATGTTTTGTAGATGTATGTTAGGTCTAGCTGTATAGAGCTGCTCAAAGATTCTATACTGTTGATCTTGTGCCTAATTGTTCTACCTGTTATTGGAAATGAGGTATTGACATCTTCAGCCATTATTGTTGAATGCCTCACTTCATTTCTGACAATCTTTGATTCATGTACTCTGGTGTTCTGTTATTAAGGTGCATACATACTTATAACTGTTATATGTTCTGAGGGATGGGCACTTTTGTCAGTATAAGCTGTCTCTTTTCTGTCTAGCAGCGCCGTTCACTTCCGTCCTTTGTGTGCTGTCGCTGCTGCACTAGCTCTCTCCTAAATGCTGTTGGCTTGTTTGTGGCTGCGTCAGGTCTTAGGTGCGGACACAGAGCTTCCTCACTGAGGCGACAGGCTTCTCTCCGGCTGCAGTCTGCGGGCTCAGTAGCTGTTGCTCACAAGCTTAGTTGCCTTGTGGTTTGTGGGATCTTAGTTCCCCAACCAGGGATTGAGCCTGCATCCTCTGTGTTGGAAGGTTGCCACAGAGGTCCTCTGCTCTAGCTTTCCTATGTTGCTGTTTGCAAGGTGTCTGTTTTTATCCTGTTATTTCAAATCTATTTTTATTTTTTTAACATATAGTATGTTTCCTCTAGACAGCATAGAGTTAGAGCATGTTTTCTTTTTTAATCCATTCTGACAATCTATGCCTTTGATGCGATTGTTTAATCCATGCACATTTAGTGTTAGAGATATAGTTGGAGTTATAACTGCTGTTTTACTTTTTATGTTCCATTTATCTCAGTTTCATTTGTCTTCATTTCATTATTCTTCCTTACCACTTTTTTTTGCATAAACTGAATATCTTTTTAGGGCTTCCCAAGTGGCTCAGCGGTGAAGAATATGCCTGCAGTGCAGGAGACACAGAAGACTCGAGTTCGATCCCTGGTTCGGGGAGATCCCCTGGAGAAGGGAATGGCAACCTACTCCAGTATTCTTGCCTGAGAAATCCCGTGGACAGAAGAACCTAGTGGGCTACAGTCCACAGGGGTCGCAGAGAGTCAGGAATGCCTGAGTGACTGAGCACGCGTGCATGAATATTTTCAATGCTGCATTTTAGTTCTTTAATGTTTTTCGCTACGTGTTTTCACTCATTTATTTTGTGGAGCCCCCCACCCTGTTCCGAGGCGCTCTTCACGTTTCTTCATTCTGTGTGCTGTCTTTTCTTCAGCGTCACCTCTATCAGTCTATTTTCAGGTTCATTCTTTCTTTCTTCTCCTAGTGCAGATCTAGTGTTGAGCCCTTTAAGTGAGTTTCCATTTTAGCTATTTTACTTTTGACACCAAATTTTCCATTCCTTTGAATAATCTCTATCCCTGTATTAATATATGTTTGTTTATCAACATTGTCCCTTTACTTCTGCAATCATGGTTTCCATCAGTTCTGTGAGCAGGTTTATAATGGCTACTTTGAAGTATTTTTCTGATAAGTCTGATCACTGGTCCCTATTCTAGGTGGTTTCTGTTGCTTGCTTTTGTTTGGATGTATGGCTCATACTTTCCTATTTCTTTGCATGTTCTGGAACTTACTGAAAACTACATTTTAATAACGTATTAATAGCAACGATCAGCACTAGCCCCCTCCCTCCAGGCTTCTTGTTGTTTGTTTGCTTATTTGTTTAATGTCTGGCTGGATCATTTTAGTGACATCTGTCTCTACCCTCCAGGTTGAATGTCAGGTGCTGTTCCTCAAGGATGTATAGCTCTGGGTGTGCCCACATCGCCCTGATTGGGCGGGTTGGTTGGCAGGCGTCCCCTCCTCTTTCCTGCCCACCTCCATCTGTTAAACTCCACGACTCCTCTCGTGGGAAGATTTCTCTATTGTTTTAAACTGTGCTCTGGGGCATGAATTGCTCTAAGAATGAATCAGTCAGATTTTGGCTCCTTTGAGGGAAAAGTCTCCAAGGCTCTGATTTTTGTTTGGACCCCACGTGGGTTCCTCCTGGCTTCCTGTTCCGGATTCTCCCCTGTAAAGTAGTCATGACAGTGTAGCTTGTGTGGGATGGCCTTTCACTGCAGCCTCCTGCTCCCAAAAGCGCCCTCAGGATGAAAGGCTTCTTCCTGTTCTGTGCAGAAGAAGTCAGGTTTGGGGAGAA
The DNA here is from genome assembly GCA_006408695.1 of Aepyceros melampus. NCBI lineage: Eukaryota > Metazoa > Chordata > Mammalia > Artiodactyla > Bovidae > Aepyceros > Aepyceros melampus. The sequence continues at coordinate 69,155 of SJXQ01010023.1, read as the reverse complement.
GAGCCTGGCAGCTATCCTTTCCTTCTGCCCCAGATAGAATCTCTGAGGTGGGACTCTGGAGCCGAGAGTGGGGACGAAGGCAGACTTCTCTACCAGCAGCACAACTCCCTACCCCAGGATCTGAACAGCAGCACAGGGTCCCTGTGTGCATCCAGCATGTTGCAGTGGGCAGAGCAGTCAGGGCCCCCTGGTCTCAGCCCACTGCCCACTGGGAAAAGCCCAGGTGCCATGCTTGGGCCTAGGGAATGGCAAGGCCCAAGTCCCCAGGTGTTCAGCTGCAGCCAGGGCTGGAAACTCTTCTCTCCTGGGGGAAAGCCCTGGGTCTGGGAGGGGCGCAGAAGGGAGCCTGGTCTGCCTGCCCTCCTAGTGCAGGCCCAGCCTCGCTGAGCTTAGCTGGGGGCACAGGGTTAGTGGGAGCAAACTAGGTTCGAGGACCACCAACTCTCATCTTTTCCCCAAGTTTCTGTAGACTTTCTGGAGATTTTCTTCACTATCTGTTTGTCCTTAGGACCGCTTCCAGAGGCTGGAATGGTTTTTGTTTGTTTGTTTGTTTTGCTGTAATCTTCACCATCTTCCCTGGGAGCAGGGAGTGGGATTTTTGTACTGTCATGCTGGCAGTCAATCTCATTTTTAATGATAGAGAGACCTGAGTATGTTTAAACGCTCCTGTGAAAAACTCAGTGGTGGGGGCAGATTGAATTTGTGGGCAGAGATGGAAAATCAGTGGACACAGATCCTTTTAGGAGAATGTGGAGTTGAGGACACATTGGGGGTGCAGAGTCAGGCACGTGGGATGCACCTCTGATGTCACAGAGGTCAAAGGACCTCTCACTGGGGTCATGAAGTTCTGGAGCCCCTGAGGCTGGCTCTGTACTTCCTAGGAGAGGGACTGAGGTGGGCTGGGGACTCGGGGGGGCAGGTAAGGTGGTGGCTTGTGAGGCTCTCGAAGCTGCTAGGCAGTGAGAGGGAGCCTGCGTTTCCAGGAAAACATGTTAGGATTTGTAGTTGGAGGGTGGAAGGGAGGATTCTCATCTTTTAATTCTGAAGTCTTCAGCAGATAGTTGTTATTAACTGGGCTCAGGATCCACTCTTAATCTTGTTACTGAAGGTGCATGGAGTCCTGGATGGATGGTGGGCTGGCTGATGGTGGCTTGAAGGGATGTGTTTCTCCATGTCCTCAACACTAGTTTCTTCTTGTCTTTTTGATGATGGCCATTCTGACAGGTGTGAGGTGACACCACATTGTGGTGTGATTTGTGTTGCCCTGATGATTAGCAGTGTTGAGCATCTTCTCGTGTGCTTTGGCCACCTGCATATCTTCTTTAGAAGAATGTCTGTTCATGTTTTTTTGCTTATTTTTTAATCAGTTCATTTGTTGGAGAAAAGGAAACTCTGGTACACTGTTGGTGAAAATATAAATTCGTACATCTAGTATGGAGGTTCCTCAAAAAATTAAATATAGAACTACCATATGGTCCAGCCGCCCTATTTCTGGGTATGCATCCAAAGGAAATGACATCAGTAGCTTGAAGGAGGGATCTTCTCTGCATGCTCATTGCTTCAGTCACAGGAACCAAGACGGAGAAGTAGTCTTAAGTGTTTGAAGACAGATGAATGGATAGGAAGATGTGAGATTGGGGATGTCCTGCCACTTTTGATGACATGGATGAGCCTGGTGGACGCTCTTCTAAGTGAAATAAGCCAGACAGAGATAAATGCTGTGTGGTACAACTTTTATGTAGAAACAAACACACACATATGCTTATGTCATTGAAGCTGAGAGTAGAATAGTGATTACCTGAGGCTGGGGAAGGGGTGATGTGAGACCTTGATCAGAGGGCATAAACTTGCAGCTGTAAGATGAGTACAAATCTGGGGGACCCAACATACAGCATAGTGACTGCAGTTAGCAGTTGTGTTGTCTCCTTTAAAGATGCCAAGAGTAGGTCCCGCATGTTATCAACACGTTCACATGCACACAAATGCAAGCGTCACCCCTGTGAGCTGAGGGGCGTGTTCATGAACTTAATGGGGATCATCTCACAATGTGCACGTGTATCAACTAATCATGTCTATGCTTTAAACATTTCACAGTCTAATTGGTCAGTTTTCCCTCAGTAAACCCAAAATATACCTGGGGGCTTCCAAGGTCCATACTGATGAAAACTTGCTCATGTGTTAAAAAACTGGTTTATTTTTTTTTTAATTAATTTTTATTTTTTAGTTTGTTCTGCTTTACAATACTGTATTCGTTTTGCTATACATTGACATGAATCAGCCACGAGTGTACATGAACTCCCAATCCCGACCCCCCACCTCCCCACTCCCGCCCCACACCCTCTCTCTGGATTATCCCCGTGCCTCAGTCCCAAGCATCCTGCATCAAACCTGGACTGGCGATTCGTTCCACTTATGATATCATACATGTTACACTGCCACTCTGCCAACCCATCCCACCCTCTCCCTCTCCCACAGAGTCCAAAAGGCCATTCTATACAACTGTGTCTCTTTTGCTGTCTTGCGTACAGGTTTATCATTACCATCATTCTAAATTCCATATATATGTGTAAGTATGCTGTATTGGTGTTTTTCTTTCTGGCTTACTTCACTCTGTATAATCGGCTCCAGCGTCATCCACCTCATTAGAACTGATTCAAATGTATTCTTTTTAATAGCTGAGTAATACTCCATTGTTATATGTACCACAGCTGAAGTTTATTATTTTAATGTTTCAGTTTTCATATGGATAGAGGTGCTGTCTGAACAACTCCCATCTAGGATTCCAGAGGGAGTTTGAGTCTGACTCGATTAATCCCTGGGCTAAAAGAATGAGGCAGAGGAGGCTCCCCATGATGGAACTGGATGTGAGACAGAGGGACCTTTCACAGAGGGAGTCATGAAACACATCCTGGGACAAGGAGCATCATGCCCACAGTCAACCTCAGGGCTGGGGAAGGACGGGAAGAATCCCAGCGGTTCTGCTAGGGGCCAGACTGGGGGGGGCCTTCTCTGAGCTGGCCATGGTGGCGCCATCATGTGGCAGGGCATCCACAGGCGTTTGAGAGAGGAGGCCCCTTGTCAGAAAACCCGGAGCTCGGGGGCCGCTGCTGTGGACGTGGAGCAGCGGGACCCTCGTGCACTGGTGTGGGAGGGGCAGCCGGTGCAGCCGCTGTGGGGTCAGATGAAGAATCAAACCTCCCCAGAGCAGACAGAGCTCCCTGTGCTGTGCAGTGTTCTCCCCCAGTCTGCTCTGTGCATGGTGTCAGCCTCAGTCTCCTGGCTCCCTCTACCCCACCTTAGCCCCTTGCTGTCCTTGCAATTCTCTCCGTCGGTGTCTCTGTTGCAAATAAGGACCTTTATAAATGGGTATGCGTGCATGCTCAGTCATGTCCAACTCTCTGTGACTCTGCGGACTAGAGCCCTCCAGGCATCTTCCTGACCCAGGGACTGAACGTGCGTCTCCCGTATGTTTTGCATTGGCAGGTAGATTCTTTACCATCAGCACCACCTGGAAAGCCTTAAATGGGAGGGAAACCCAAAAGGGAAGGGGACATATGTATACATATGACTGATTTATTTTGCTGTGCGGTAGAAGTTAACACAATGTTGTAAAGCAACTATCCTGCAATAAAAATTAAGAACGGGAACTGCTGTATGGTCAAGAAATGAACCCAAAGTACCAAGAGCAGGAACTCAGAGCCTTGTCACCATGTTCAGCTGTGCCATTCAAGGCAGGAGAACAGTGGGTTTATTGTGAGGACTCAGCCGCGGGATTGCAGGAGCTGATAGACATACATATATGTTCACATACTGACATGTATGCACACACTGTGGTACCTCCTGTTACCCAGCTGATCTGCTTCCCTGAAGAACCCGACCACACAGTGTTTATCTCCATCTGGAACAGTCCTGAAAGATGGTTTCGTGCCTCTTGACCCGGCCAAGGCTGTTGATTAAATGAATGTGCACTTGTAATTTATCTCAGTTATACATGGTCTGTGCACTTGAATTTTTTTATGCTGAAAATAAATTTAATTGCATTTAATTAAATAGATGGGACCAGTATGCATCTTTGTCAACAGTGGAAAAGTAGGAAAGATGTGTTGTGAAAGGAGAGGATAGAGGTAAAGCTAGCCCCAGGGGCCCCGCAGGGTTGCCTGGACCCTGGGGACCACAGCCCTCCTGAGTGGAGGCCAGTCCTGCTGGAGGAGGCTACGGTTTCCTGATGGAACCCAGGACCCTGTGGTCTGTGTCTGTGACCCTGAGGACTACTCTGCCTGCTCTGGACGGTGAGGGAGCCTACCCCGTACCCGGCGCTAGCCAGCTCTGGGGCCCCTGCCTCCCTCAGGATCTCCCTCCCTTCAGCCCAGGGCTGCCCTGCTGGCCATTTCACCCTTGTCTGGGGCAGCTGATGAAGCCAGGGAAGGTTCCAGCCTCCCAGGAGGGTCTGCGTTCCCATGATCCGACAGAAGCTTTGAAGGTACAGCAGAGGTCAAGGTGAGGCCGTGGTCAGGGTGGTTCTCACCCCCTGACCACTAACCCAAGTGGGCTGCCCTCCCCAATGCAGGGGCAGCTGAGGGAATGAGCTCTGTGTCCTCAAGGTGCCGTGGAAACAGCTCGCCTTATGCTGGCACCCTGGGCTTCCATCCCCGGGGCCTCGGCAGCCGAGCTTGAGTGGTGAGGGCTCTTTGTGTGCCCCAGTCCTGACAGACAAGTGAGTGGGATATGCAGGGACTCTTTACTCAACAGCAACTGCACTTTGTGTGTTATTGAGATTCTGGGAGTGTGTGCTGGTCATGGGCTTCGAGGGGGAATCATCCACTGAGCTCAGCTCCCTGGCAGGCATGTGCTGCACCATCAGTGGGGCCTGAGCTCAGCCTCCCTCAGCCTTGGACCCTCAGGTTCAGCACCTTTGAACTGGGGCAACACAAGGGGCATCACAGAACCTCAGGGTGCTTACTCAGATGGCGAGGGGCAGGCACACAGCCCCCCATTGGATTGTGGTGACCTCACATTTAACCCTCACGTGTTCTTGGTCCCTGTTCCTGCCTCTTACATGCAGCCCTTGGGGTTCATCTCAGGCAGGGTCATGCAGGGACCATGGAGGTACCCCCAGCCACCGGGTGTCATGAACCACATGTCTGAGACACACAGGTCCCTCCTCTCTGTCTAACAAGGAGCTTTTATTTGTTAAAAGGCCACAGGATCTACAAAAATACTTACGACTCACATGTGTGTTAATCTGTAATCATTTCAACAGAGTCAGGACCCCCACCCCATGTGCCACCCACGGTTCTGGGGGCGGGATGCAGCCGTGGACCCAGCAGTGGAGTGGGGGGCCTGTGTTGTCACCGAGCAGGTGGAGGCGCCCGTGCAGACACTTGAGGTCTGCAGGTGCAGGTGTGGTTGAGAAGGGGCCATCATGCTGATTCTGAGTCCCCGCTGGGTGTTTGGAGTGATGGCACAGAGGCAGTGATGGGGCTCTAAAGTCCTGGGAGGAGGAGGCTTATGGCTCAGGGAGTGTCCATTGAGGGCCCAGTGAAGATTGCCAGGGAGACGCCCACAGATGGGGAGGCTGGTAGGTGGGGCAGGACCTGCAGCCAGCAGAGTGCAGAGGGGCCTGGCCTGGGAGGCAGGGCAGGTTCGGGGGAGACCTGACCTTTGCATTCCCAGTTGGGTACCCCTGAGCAGAGTGGATGGGGCGGGGTCCTGGGAGGGAGACGTCAGGTTCCAGCTCACATGCTCTCAGGGAGGGCAGGAGGAGACAGGTAAGCGTGAGTAACGTCGAATGTTGAACATTCTGGATTTTCAAAGAAAGCAATTACCATTAGTTTCACAAGCACAATGGAGCTGTTTGAAGCTCCACAGCATTTAAAAATGTCAGTGATCTCCAGTTCCTTTTACTTTGCTGAACTGAATTCTCTGGAGCCAGATGAGCCCACATCAAGAAGGACGGCCCACTAGTGGTCAGGCTACAAGATCTTAAATTTGAGCATCTGTTAGCCACCAGGGAAGCACGTTTAAAAAGTTAGAAATGGTGTTTCTTCTCATCATTTAAATTGTCATGCCTTTTTAAGTCTGTTTTTATGAATATAAGTTCTTAATTAGTTCTTAACCTCCTCAACTCACAGTTTCTGAAATGTAGAAAAAGCTAATGTGACGCTGGGGCTGTGAAGCAGTCAGTCCAAACTCATTCTGTGCCAATTCCTGCTATTTTTAGCCTCAGATGAATGTTCTGTAAAAAAGTTAAATGGTCTCTTTGATAAGAATGGAATCCTGGTCATTTTCAGCAGTTGCTTTTTCTTTTTTTCTGGCTGTACCTTGCAGAGTGTGGGATCCTTGTTCCCTGACCAGGGATGCAACCCGTGCCCCCTGCAGGGGAAGCACAGCGTCTTGGCCACTGGGCCACTGGGCCAGTCTCTTGGTCATTTTCCAATTTTAACAGGGACAGTAATTTGGAAAAAGTGCATGTGTGTGCGTGTTTGTGTGTGTGAATGTGTGTTTGGAACTCTTACATGCGGCTTCCCCTCTGCAGACACAGGACATGATGATAAAGGATATCCTGTGCTTGACATTCAGAATTGAATGTTTGATGGTATGAGGCTTGAAGTCAGGCTGCCATGGTGGGCATTCTTCTAAATCCTAGAGACTACATCACACACTATGGCCATCAGAGGCTGGTTCTGAGCTCCATTAGGGGGAGGGATTCATGTTCAGATTCTCGCTGCCAGGAAGAGGGAGGCCTCAGAGTGACCTTGTAACGAGAGTCACATTCTGTTTGCTCCACCAAAAAATAGAGGCTCTGATAGAAGGTGCCCAGGGGAGCTCCCCACTGAGCTGGACTCCCCATGAGGACAAGGAGGGTCAGTCATGGGGGCCACAGATTCCTGCTGCCCCCTCTTGAGTCCAGGTCCTCTGGAATTGGAGAAGGCTCCCGCACTGGAGAGGGTGACCTGCTTTACTGAGTCCACCAAGTCAAACTGGCTTCACCCAGAAACACCTGGAGAGGACGTTTAATGTGGGCATTTCAGGCTTGGTCAAGTTGTGTATAACAGTCACAGTCACCCCTGCAGAGAGCAGGTCACGAGGGCACCTCTGAGCAAAGGCGGACGCACAGGTTGGGCTGAGCATGGTCTGCCTGGGCTGGGGAGCAGGGTGGAGCTGGGCCTCGGAGGCTGAGTTCAGGGGTTCGCCTTTGGAGAAAGGGCATCCAGGAGAAAAGATGGCACTTCTGACCAGAGTCCTGAGGGTGCAGAAGTCACCGAAGGGCATCCCAGGTGCCCTCGTTTTGGACAGTGGTTCCCTGAAGACTGGGAAGTGCCCTGACCATGCACTCAGCTGGTGCAGCACAATGGAAAGTGCTGTGGAGCTAGCTAGTTAGTGCCGGGCTGCTTCGTGCTGGGGTGGATAGGCTGGAGTGGTTAGTGCTGGGCTAACCATGCTTGGCTAGTTAGTGCTAACCTAGTTAGTGCCAGGCTGCTTAGTGCTGGGGTGGATAGGCTGGAGTGGTTAGTGCTGGGCGAGCCATGCTTGGCTAGTTACTGCTAACCTAGTTAGTGCCAGGCTGGTTAGTGCTGGGCTAGATAGGCTGGAGTGGTTAGTGCTGGGCTAACCATGCTTGGCTAGTTAGTGCTAACCTAGTTAGTGCCAGGCTGCTTAGTGCTGGGGTGGATAGGCTGGAGTGGTTAGTGCTGGGCGAGCCATGCTTGGCTAGTTACTGCTAACCTAGTTAGTGCCAGGCTGGTTAGTGCTGGGCTAGATAGGCTGGAGTGGTTAGTGCTGGGCTAACCATGCTTGGCTAGTTGTGCTAACCTAGTTAGTGCCAGGCTGCTTAGTGCTGGGGTGGATAGGCTGGAGTGGTTAGTGCTGGGCGAGCCATGCTTGGCTAGTTACTGCTAACCTAGTTAGTGCTGGGCTGCTTAGTGCTGGGCTAGTCATGCTTGGCTAGTTAATGCTAATCTAGTTAGTGGTGGGTTGGTTAGTGCTGGGCTGAAGGTGCTGGACTAGGGCTTCCCTAGTCACTGTCATTGTTTCCATTGTTTCCCTATTTGCCATGAAGTGATGGGACTGGTACATGAACCAATAATACGTGAACTGAGAACTTCCAGATGTTCAGGCTGGATTTAGAAAAGGCAGGGGAACCAGAGATCAACTTGCCACCATCTGTTGGATCATAGAAAAAGCAAGAGAATTCTATGAAAGCATCTACTTCTCCTTCACTGACTATGCTAAAGCCTTTGACTGTGTGGATCACAGCAAACTGGAAAATTCTTCAAGAGATGGGAAAACCAGGCCACCAGACCTGCCTCCATGTATGCAGGTCCAGAAGCACCAGTTAGAACCAGACACGGAGCAACAGACTGGTTCCAAATTGGGAAAGGAGTCTGTTAAGACTTGTCACCGTGCTTAGTTAGCTAATATACAGAATATATCATGTGAAACGCTGGGCTGGATGAAGCACAATCTGGAATCAAGATTGCTTGGAGAAATATCAACCTCAGATATGCAGATAACACCTCTCTTATGGCAGAAAACAAAGAAGAACTAAAAAGCTTTTTTTTTTAAGTTTTTTTAATATAAATTTATTTATTTTAATTGGAGGCTAATTACTTTACAATATTGTATTGGTTTTGCCATACATCAACATGAATCCACCACGGGTGTACACATGTTCCCCTTCCTCAACCCCCCTCCCACCTCCCTCCCCATACCATCCCTCTGGGTCATCCCAGTGCACCAGCCCCGAGCATCCTGTATCACGCATCGAACCTGGACTGGCAATTCGTCTCACATATGGTATTATACATGTTTCAATACCATTCTCCCAATCATCCCACCCTTGCCCTCTCCCACAGAGTCAAAAAGACTGTTCTATACATCTGTGTCTCTTTTGCTGTCTCGCATACTGTGTTATCGTTACCGTCTTTCTAAATTCCATATATATGCGTTAGTATACTGTATTGGTGTTTGATGAAAGTGAAAGAGGAGAGTGAAAAAGCTGGTTTAAAACTCAACATTCAAAAAACTAAAATCATGGCATCCGATCCTATCACTCCATGGCAAATAGATGGGGAAACAATGGAAACAGTGAGAGACTTTATTTTCCTGGACTCCAAAATCACTGCAGATGGTGACTGCAGCCATGAAATTAAAAGACACTTGCTCCTTGGAAGAAAAGCTGTGACAAACCTAGGCGGCATATTAAAAAGCAGAGATGTTACTTTGGCAGCAAAGGTCTATATAGTCAAAGCTGTAGTTTTTCCTATAGTCATGTACAAATCTAAGAGTTGGACCATAAAGAAAGCTGAGCACCAAAGAATTGATGCTTTTTAACTGTAGTGTTGAAGAAAACCCTTGAGAATCCCTTGGACTACAAGGATACCAAACCAGTCAATATTAAAGGAAATCAGAATCAGTCCTGAATATTCTTCAGAAGGACTTATTCTGAAGCTGAGACTCCAATACTTTGGCCCCCAGATGTGAAGAGCTAACTTATTGGAAAAGATGCTGATGCTGGGAAAAATTGAAGGCAGGAGGAGAAAGGGATGACAGAGGATAAGATGGTTGGATGGCATCACTGACTAAATGGACATGAGTTTGAGCAGACTCCAGGAATTGATGATGGACAGGGAAGCCTGGGGTGCCTCAGTCACTGAGGTCACAAAGAGTTGGACACGACTGAGTACTGAGGGTTTCCTTGGTGGTTCATACAGTAAATAATCTGCCTGCAATGCCAGAGACCTAGATTCGGTCCCTGGGTTTGGAAGATCCCCTGAAGGGCACGGGGATTCCCTCATTGGGATGGAATACTGGAATGGGATTCTTGCCACTCCAGTATTCTTGCCTGGGAACTCCATGCACAGAGGTTCCTGGCAGGCCACAGTCCATGGAGTTGCAAAAAGTCAGACATGACCGAGCAGCTAGTACTTTAAAGTAATGCTTGGCTGGTTAGTGCTGGGATGGTGTGCTGTCCTGGTTAGTGCCTGACTAGGTAGTGCTGGACTAGTTAGTACTGGGCTAGTTAATGCTGACTAGACAACCACCTTAGCACCTGCGTCCCCCTTCTTCTCTCCACAGTGTCAGTCAGTGTCCTGCCTGCCCCACCCCCCCAAAGCCCCCAAGTGTCACTCCATCAGCTCTCATGGGCACAGCATTGCGGCCGCATGGCAGTGGTGGCAGGTCACAGGCTGTGACCTGATCTGCAGGTACTGTGTCCACTTCTTCAAGGTGTATTCCTGGGAAAAATCAGTGATATCAGTTTGGCCGTGAGGACCGGCACTAGGGATCCCCTGGCATCCTGTTCTGCACATTACTGTGGCTTATCTGTTGGCAGTAATTCCTTAGAAGAGTAGCCTGGCAACAGTGCTTTCAACTGTCCTGAGACAGAGAGGCACACAGGGACACCCATTAGGTGGATGTTCTGATGGATCAGGCTAGCACTTACCCCTCTGGATGTTCTTAGGCAGAAGGAACATGAGAGGCTTTTGTGGTCAAGTGACTTTAACTGCAGGACCTGGCAGAACTTTCTCATGATCACGTGCATTTTCGTCCTGCACGTGGGCTGTATCATGTGCAGAATTGCCCCAACTTAAGGGCATCATAAGGGCATGGATGGGAAGGGAGCCATTGTTCCAAAGGAAAACTGCTGCGAACATTGATATCTGCTCAAGTCTGTTGTTTGCTCAGCTGGACCCTGAGCTGGTCGAGGGCAGCGGTTGGTCTTTGCAGCACCCCTGGTCCCCCTCCGCCGGCTGAATGACTTGCTCAGAGAGGGTGGCGCTTGCTTCTTGGCTGAGGATGCTGAGGGTTTGTAATCAGAGAGGAGGGTTGAGGAATGGTTGCAGCCTCGTTGGTGGATGATTTAAGACAGAGTTCAGCTTTTGCCCTAACTAAGTTGAGAAAGCATAATCATAAATTTCCCAGAGAGATCTCTTCAGTCCCAAGTTCTGTTTACGTCTGTGCTTTGCAGTTGCCTTATGTTGCTGTAGCCTCTTGGGAAAGCCTTGGCATGATAAGCCTTTCATTTTGCTTATCAAACAAGGTTATTTCCTGCACCTTTTACTACCAAACTGTGCAGGTAAACACAGGCTCTTCTTTCACATTTTCTTGTGACTCATTCGTGATAAAGGCTTCTCGAATAAGATCCTAGAAGATAGACTCGAGGTTCCACCCCAGCACCCTCCATTTTCAGGCTCTAATTGCATCTCATATTTTAAAAGCCATCACAAAATTGGTGGGCCATTTGCCTTAGTGTAGGAGCCCCCTGAGTGCAGCTTTCAAGGCACTTGGAGGACCCATTAGGGACATACATTAAACAGAACTGCATTACATCCTCGGAGCAGCATATATAATCAGCACACTTACCTGATTAACCTTTTTGATGAAAAATGTATGTCATCAGAATTTTTCAGTATTGTTTAATTTGTTAGATCGTTCTGGGCATGATGACTATGCAGCATCTAACGACCTTATTAGAAAAACACTTGCAACGGTTGATTAGATGCCTTTCTCTACCTGAATGATAACCACATGTCTTTTATTTATTTGTTCTGAAACAGGTTTTGCCTGGCATTCTGCAGAAGCATTGCTGTATCTTACCAGACAGGAACACAGGTAAATGCATTTATTCTTCTGATTTGAGATTATTGGTTCTATATCTGTGCAAAACTGAGAAATATGATTGCATAATTAGATATCTTGATTTTTTTAAGATAGCTATTTCAGATATTGACTGAAACAAGCAAAAAAAAAAAAAAAGGAATGATTCGGTTCTATAGTGAGTTATGACCAGAACTCAGAGATCTGTTTTCATTTGATAAAGGAAATAGATGATTGTTGCTTTGAATTTTTAAGGGAAGCCAGTTATCTTATAAAGTTGAATATATTAATATTATTTCAGCTGTTTCTTTTGTGGATGATATTTATTAAGGCAAACCACTGTTGTCGGTTAGCATGGAATGGATTTAGAGTCTTTTTGCTGTCGAGGCTTTTCTTGATCTCAGGGTAGGACTGGCTAGTTGTTATGTTCTTAAAACGCTGAGGATCTTTGGGAATAAAGCAACAGTATGCATGTCTTAGAGAGGGAGATGCTATGACCCGGTGGTTTCTTGTTGTTGCACAGACGTATGTGGCTGGCAGTAGTTGTAATTAAGGTTGTTTGCATTACTTTTAAGGAAACATGATGGAGGGGAAAGCCTGAAAAAAATCCTTTGGAACTTTGTTTTAAATTTAAAAGCAAAGAAAATAATTGATGTGAAGTGTTATCCTGCAGGTCTACATCTCAGTCAATCTCCTGTGCTTCTAATTTCCAGCATTTAATTCAGAGACTCAAGTCCTGAGGAAAAGGTAGAGTTGCTGGTTCTTTTGTGCACAGGGTTTTATTAGAGTTTATTCATTTCCAGAATCAGTTGTCTCGTCTGTCTGCATCTGGGGTCCTCTTGTTGGGTGTGACACAGAGGCTTCTGACACTTCCTCCTGTATCTTCTGACTGAACAAAATGAATCCTAATGGACGGTTCTGTGATAATCAGAAGAGTGTAATCCACTGGAATTTTCTCTACTTTTATCATAAATAGTGTCTTGACTGGAGGTTATGTTTAATGGGATCTCATTGGTGCATGACAAGGCATTGTTTATACGGTGCCTTCCAGTGTAAAATCCTGAGTATTCTGGAAAAATAAGGTCTTCATTTTTTAAACTTATGATTATGGATAGATTATATTACTAACTATAATTTTTCAGAAAAGTTCATAGACCTGTCTGTTTTGGGTTTGTCCAATCAATTACATCTTAGCTGAAAATTTGAGCAAATTTACTGCTTACAGGGAAATTTGTTTAGAACATGGTTAGATTTTTTTTTTTTATGAGAAATATGTTTTTGTACATCAGCTCCTACACTCATTAACTTATTTGCAGAATGGTGGTAGCAACTGAATGTTCTCTCAAGGTATGATTACATTTATCTATGAAATCTTGTAACTGTTTGGTTCCTTGCACAGTCTTAGGTAAGGGTTCTAAGGAGAAGGTAGTGCGAGCAGAAAGAGGAGGGAATAATATCTGAGTCCACAATATCTGATTTCTCATGAGGGAAAAGTGATAGATGGTTCCCTTCCATTATAAATTATCAATATGTATTAGCCTTCTGGAAAAGGAGGTTCCTCACTGATATGTAGAAGTAGTTTCTATATCACTGAAAGATTGAGGGGCTATTTCTAAAAGTATATGATAGAATTTAGGGAAGATAGTCCATTCACAGTGGCTGATGGAGTTCTCCAATAAGCAGGCTCCCAAATGTGAGGCGTTGGTCCACATTAGCAGTCCCTCAGGAGCCTTGTCACAGTCTTACCAGTAAGTGGCTATGAATTTTAGAGCACAAATAATGGCTGGATATTTGTTGAGCCTATTTCTGCTTCCTGAAGGTCTTGGTTAGTAATGAAAAATGTGAACAAGTCCACGTGCAAAGAAAGATTTTGCAAACAGTGTCCATTGACAGCAGTGAGCATAACACAGTTTAAGGTGGAATTCAGTTTCCAGATTAGTTTTTCTCTTGCAGGTGAGTCATTGTTGATTCTGAGATGCAAAAAAGAATAGTGATAGAATTAATTTTAAAAAAGTTCTATTCCGTGGGAATCTAAATGGATTTTAAATATTGAGGTGAATTTCTTATATTTTTAGTTCATTATATAAAAAGTCTCAAGTTAACACAGAGAATATTCCAGTTTGAGATGCTTGCTTTGCTTTTTATAAGAATCCAAGTAGCCAACCTCTAGAACTAAGAGAGCTTCCTTTCCACTGTGACTTGAGTGTTGAGGCCATTTGTGGGCAGTTTCCTTGAAAATATGTTTACATGATGGAGTGTTTCTCTTTGAAGTCAATGCTGAGGACCTGAGGCTGTGAACTTAGGTGTGGAAATAGGAAAGAATCATGTCAAGTGGGATAAAGAGGAGCTGGCTGAAATTGTAGCTTTTGGAGGTGAAAGATTTGAGAATTCTGTTTTTTCCTACATAATTCAATCTAATACATCTAATTAAGTTGCTTAATTATTTAGGAAATGTTTGGAAATTTTTTCAGGCTGAGACATAGTAGTTGTTGCTCTTGTATCTTAATGGCAAATAGGGTCTTTAGGAACCTAAATATGGTTTGTTTCACCTTCGTGGTTCTATAGGTAGAGGGCTTCATCTTGGGATGATACAAATATTCTGCAGATGATACAAATATACTGTTATGGTCACACAACAATGTGAATGCACTTAATGCCACTGAATTGAACACTCAGAAATGGTTCAGGTGGTAAACTGTATGAAAGATCGCCTTCAGGATGAATCATGAGCACTGAGGTGCTTTCTCTTGAGTGGGTGGGTGGGAGCTCGGATCCTCCCTGTGAAACGCGGGGTGGTTCATCTTGCCCCTGCTGCTCCGTGTCTCGTGCGTCCGTATATGACTGCAAATATTCACCGTCAGGTGATGCATCCGCTGTGCCTTCCACAGGGGAGACCGTGGGTCCTGAGTGTGTGTCCCAGACAGGCTGCCTCTGACCAGTGAAGGGCCTGGTCTTGGTCCTTGGACCAGGGGTCCCCAACCTTCAGGATGTGATGCCTGAGATGACCTAAGGCAGAGCTGATGGAATAACTATAGAAATAAAGTGCACAATAAATGTAATGCAGTTGAATCATCCCCAAACCATTCCCCACCCCTCCCCCCACCCGTGGAAACATTGTCTTCCACAAAACCAGTCCCTGGTGCCAGAAAGACTGGGGACAGCTGCCTTAGATGGTCTGACTCTGTATCGGTTTGTCCATGCTATTCCTTTGGCCTCTTCATGCCACTTGGGAAAAATCAAACTTAGGCAGGAGTGAGCTTAATAAATTGTTTTGCTGGGGTGACACAATGGGCTGGGGTTCTGCCCCTGAGCTTGATGATCTCACAGCATTTACACCCCACCCCCTGACCCCCCCACCTGCATGACACAGCCTGTTCGGCTGGCACAAATGACTAGAAGTTATGAGAATGACTGATTTTGTGGTAAAGCAGCAAGGGTGCTTAACTGTGCAGAGTTTCATAATAACAACTAAGTAGTGAAGTATCCTGGAGAAGGAAGTGGCAACCCACTGCAGTGTTCTTGCCTGGAGAATCCCAGGGACGGGGGAGCCTGGTGGGCTGCCGTCTGTGGGGTCGCACAGAGTCGGACACGACTGAAGCGACTTAGCAGCAGCAGCAGCAGCAGTGAAGTATCCAGTGGATTAAGCACGTGGCAGTATTTGATGTTTGAGATGAATTTATAGCTCCACAGGGAATACAGAATGATTATGAACCAAGTTGTGTATAAGAACTGGGTGGAAAGATTTTGAGTATTTTCCATATTTTCTGTGGCACCGGTCTTTGTGTTAGCCAACCTGTGGTGTGATGTCCGCGAAGACTTGGTGTGACTCTCACCTTGGATTCCTCCCAGTGACCTGCTATCTGGTGCTTCACTGCCAGCCTCCCATGCCCAGTGCAAGGGCAGCAGGAAGCCTGGCCCGCGTTTGGCGTGCACACGCCACACCTGGGTGCTGGACGTGGGTTGAGGAGGGACCTGATCGTCCCCAGGCCCCAGGAGCTGGTGAGCCTGGCTCCAGTGTGCTCCTGGCTCTTGCCCTCGCTCCTGTGTCTGACTCCTGAGGGGTTAATTCAGGATACGGTCAGCAGGTGCTCCTCCATCCCCTCGGGGCTGGTTGTCCCCTTGTATGTGTTGGCAAAATAAAATGTGGGGTTAAAGTAAGTAAGTACCTTTGTAATGGGTGCTCAATGTTAAGAAGCCTCCATAGGCCGAGCAAGCACTCTTGCATTTTTATTAGGATGCTGAACCGGTGTGCTTCATCAGGCAGGGTTTGGATGCCTGTGGGCACTGGACCCAATCACATGGTGTCAAGCTGCAAGCAGAGCTGTTGACGTGTGGACAGCTGCTGGGAAGTTTGCCTATTGAGGTCAAAGGCAAAGGGGATGAACAGTGGAAATAGTGGAAACGTTTGTTCTGCTGCTGCTGCTGCTAAGTCACTTCAGTCGCGTCCGACTCTGTGTGACCCCATAGATGGCAGCCCACCAGGCTCCGCCGTCCCTGGGATTCTCCAGGCAAGAACACTGGAGTGGGTTGCCATTTCCTTCTCCAATGCATGAAAAGTGAAAAGTGAAAGGGAAGTCGCTCAATTGTGTCTGACTCTTCGCAACCCCATGGACTGCAGCCCACCAGGCCCCTCCGTCCATGGGATTTTCCCGGCAAGAGTACTGGAGTGGGGTGCCATCGCCTTCTCTGAATGTTTGCTCTGGGTAGTCCTAAACCCCCTGAGTTTCTTTTGAGCCAAAGGTTATAAAAAGCCTGTAATGTCACGATGGACAAGTGAAGGGAAATCAGTGAGTAAGCTGCTCTTCCTGCCACAGACATGCCTGAGAGCTTGTCCCCAGTGGCAGGTCCGGTGAGAGTCTGGCAGTGTGTCTGTGGAGACAAAACCCTGCTTCGTTCTCTTCCACTTGACTTGCGCGGTTCTCAGATCTGTGTAGGGACTTCCCTGGTGGCTCAGACGGTAAAGTGTCTGTCTACAGTGTGGGAGACCAGGGTTCAATCCCTGGTTTGGGAAGATCCCCTGGAGAAGGAAATGGCAATCCACTCCCAGTACTATTGCCTGGAAAAATCTCATGGACAGAGGAGCCTGGTAGGGTACAGTCCATGGGGTCGCAAAGAGTCGGACACGACTGAGCGACTTCACTTTCAGATCTGTGTAGACAGTGCTGAGTACAATGTGAATGGTGGTTGTTACACCTTGTGCTTTTGCTGTTTCTAGTTTGTGAGGCTTTCTCACGTGCCTTCTGGTGAATCCTCCAGCTTCCTCGTGAGATGGGAAGCAGTGCCCCTGCCTGCAGGTCAGAGCAGTGACGAGCCTGGCACCACGTGTCAGTGTCCCCACCACATGCTTGCTGAGGGTCTTGCCGAGACCCAGATGCAGATTTTCACTGAGTCAGTTTGTGATTCCTTATGACCTTTAGTAAGTCTTTAAGCTTCCCAGTGTCTCCTTCCTGTGAAACACGGTGAAAGCACAGAACAGTGAGGACTGGGCACCCTGATGCAGGGGCCTGGGGTGGGGTGGGGGGAAGCTGCCCGCAGGGCCCCTGGAGCTTCAGGGCGCAAGATGGGCGAGCACATCGGGTGGGTCCTGTTGCTGGAAAGATGTTCAGTGAAGTGGAGCAGTTACTTACCTGGGGGGCCTCGTGTTTCGAAATGCCAGGTGAATGGTCTTTGAACTTACTAGGTTAAACATAAGATGTCTTGTCTTTGGAAGACCAAATCCTTCAAGTGAATTTCCTTTCCCCAGAGACTGAAGTTATTTATACCTTCTTTTCTTTCCAAAAAGAACAGCGGTTGTGGGAACGGGGTGCCAGATGATGTGATTCATAAACCAAGAATAACTCAGGCGGGGCCGGGGGGTGCTGGGGGAGGAGGCGGTGTCTCAGCCCTGACGGTGCTCTTCCTCCAGCCTGAGCCTTGGTGACCAGCCACCCTGATCCACCGACAGGAGACGGAAACAGTCCTGTGCTTGAAGGGCTTTATTTTGCGCACTGAAAATGGCTTCATGAGAAAACTGGTCGTGCTTGTTAACTGCTGCCGGAGTGAAAGGCTGTGAGTCCATAGTTTTGTCCTGTACCAGAATTGTCCTACACCACGGGGCTCATCTTAACTTCAGGGCTGTCACAGCCTGGTGGCATCTTGGCACCACGTGGGAATGTCAGTGCTGTGGGAGGCCAGGACCCGGATTCGGCCCCTGCTTGCCTGGAGCAGGTGATTCTGTGCAGGGCAGACCTCGGGCCCTGTCCACCCTGGGCTGGTGATGCCTTCCTCAGGTCAGTGGTCTCTGCTGGGTTGGAGTGGAGGCAGAAGGCCCTTGGCTTGAATCTGAATGTCCTGCAGCAGCACCTGTGCTGAAGGTCTCCTGGGGGAACCTGGCAGCTGGCATTAGGCTCAGTGGCACCCAGCTCGTGGGGCAGGCTGGGCTGTGGTTGTCTATCCCTAGGTGCTCTGTGGGTCTGAGACTGCTGCTTCAGGTGGACGGTCAGCTTTATCTGCAGGGCTCCCAAGGCTCACAATGGGGGCAGGGAAGAGCACCCCACTGCTGGCATCCCCCCAGGACCTCATGTGGAGCCCCGTCCCCTGTACAGCAAGCCTGCTTCCCAAGAAGACCTTCCCCAAACCTCTGTTCTTTTTGTTTATCATCATCCCAGGATGGTACCTACTAGGTACACATTTCTTTTGTGCAGTAAGTTGGTCAATGTGGATAAAACTACCAAGTTCATTGACGGTGTGACCGTGTCCTCACTTCTAGGGCCAAAATCTTGGTCGGTGTTGAGTCTGAAGCCATGGAGAACATGCACAGCTAAGGGCGAGGTGCAGGATGCGTCTAAAACCTCAGTGAATTCTCTCAAAATCTAAGCTCTTCTGGACCTTGAAACTCCAAGTATTCTATGTGCACACGTGTTTGTGGGATGTTCAGAAATGTCAGACTTAAGGCTCCTGCTTTAAAAATCATTTGGATGTCAGTTCAGTTCAGTTCAGTCGCTCAGTTGTGTCCGACTGTTTGTGACCCCATGAATCGCAGCACACCAGGTCTCCCTGTCAATCACCAACTTCCAGAGTTCACTCAAACTCATGTTCATCGAGTTGGTAATGCCATCCAGCCATCTCATCCTCTGTCGTCCCCTCCTCCTCCTGCCCCCAATCCCTCCCAGCATTGGAGTCTTTTCCAATGAGTCAACTCTTCGCATGAGGTGGCCAGAGTATTGGAGTTTCAGCTTCAGCATAAGTCCTTCCAATGAACACCCAGGACTGATCTCCTTTAGATAGACTGGTTGGATCTCACTGCAGTCCATCAAGAGTCTTCTCCAACACCACAGTTCAAAAGCATCAATTCTTTGGTGCCCAGCTTTCTTCACAGTCCAACTCTCACATCTATACATGACCACAGGAAAAACCATAGCCTTGACTGGATGGACCTTAGTCGGCAAAGTAATGTATCTGCTTTTGAAATACTATCTAGGTTGGTCATAACTTTCTTTCCAAGGAGTACATGTCTTTTAATTTCATGGCTGCAATCACCATCTGCAATGATTTTGGAGCCCCAGACAATAAAGTCTGACACTGTTTCCACTGTTTCCCCATCTATTTCCCATGAAGTGATGGGACCAGATGCCATGATCTTCGTTTTCTGAATTTTGAGCTTTAAGCCAACTTTTTCACTCTCGTTTTTCACTTTCATCAAGAAGCTTTTTAGTTCCTCTTCACTTTTCTGCCTTAAGGGTAGTGTCATCTGCATATCTGAGGTTATTAATATTTCTGCTGGCAATCTTGATTCCAGCTTATGCTTCTTCAGATCCAGCGTTTCTCATGATGTACTCTGCATAGAAGTTAAATAAGCAGGGTGAAAATATGCAACCTTGACATACTCCTTTTCCTATTTGGAACCAGTCTGTTGTTCCATGTCCAGTTCTAACTGTTGCCTCCTGACCTGCAAATAGGTTTCTCAAGAGGCAGATCAGGTGGTCTGGTATTCCCATCTCTCTCAGAATTTTCCATAGTTTATTGTGAGCCACACAGTCAAAGGCTTTGGCATACTCTATAAAGCAGAAATAGATGTTTTTCTGGAACTCTCTTGCTATTTCCATGATCCAGCAGATGTTGGCAATTTGATCTCTGGTTCCTCGGCCTTTTCTAAAACCAGCTTGAACATCTGGAAGTTCACGGTTCACGTACTGCTGAAGCCTGGCTTGGAGAGTTTTGAGCATTACCTTACTAGCGTGTGAGATGAATGCAATTGTGTGGGAGTTTGAGCATTCTTTTGCATTGTCTTTCTTTGAGATTGAAATGAAAACTGACCTTTCTAGTCCTGTGGCCACTGCTGAGTTTTCCAAATTTGCTGGCATATTGAGTGTAGCACTTTCACAGCATCATCTTTCAGGATGTGAAACAGCTCCACTGGAATTCCATCACCTCCACTAGCTTTCTTCGTAGTGATGCTTTCTAAGGCCCACTTGACTTCACATTCCAGGGTACTGGCTCTAGATGAGTGATCACACCATCATGATTATCTGGGTCTTGAAGATATTTTTTGTTCAGTTCTTCTGAGTATTCTTGCCACCTCTTCTTAATATCTTCTGCTTCTGTTACTGTTGGTTGTCAGGGTCCCTTAAAATTCTGAGCATTGGTCATTTCTCATCAGCCTTCACTAGGAATTGGGGTCCGTGGAGTTGTCTGAAATCTGTCAGTTCAGTTCAGTCACTCAGTCGTGTCCAACTCTTTGTGACCCCATGAATCACAGCACACCAGGCCTCCCTGTCCATCACCAACTCCTAGAGTTCACTCAGACTCACATCCATTGAGTCAGTCATGCCATCCAGACATCTCTTCCTCTGTCATCCACTTCTTCTCCTGCCCCCAATCCCTCCCAGCGTCAGAGTCTTTTCCAATGAGTCAACTCTTCGCATGAGGTGGCCAAAGTATTGGAGTTTCAGCATCAGCATCAGTCCTTCCAAATAAATCCCAGGGCTGATCTCCTTCAGAATGGACTAGTTGGATCTCCTTGCAGCCCAAGGGACTGGAGTGGGCTTTTATACCTTCCCTATTTAATTAGGTTCTGTGGCTTGGGTGTCACATGATCCCTTGTGAAAGATGGTAAGATGACATCTCTGCTCAGAGCTGCCAGCTAGATGCCACTTTAGATGAGAAGTCTGCTCTGTTCTTTGACCTGTGACCTGGTGGCCGCCTCTGGGGCATCATGATGCCTGTATCCCCAGAGGAGGTGCTGCTCAGGAAGGGAGGACTCTGAGTTCCTGGTGTGGGAGGGGCCCCAGAAGTTACTCCAGCCTCACAGAAGTGCTTGTTTTGAGGTTAAAAGCAGCTTTAATATTTGCCAAAAGTAACATTTTAAAATAATGCCAGAAAAAAATAAAATAATGTCAGGAAATCATTTTATTGTAAAAATACTCAGTATTAAAGTTTAAAGCTTTTAAGAAATATGAGTTTATTTCATCTTGGGTAGAAATAATCAGGTTTTAAAAATAAGTAAAAAATGTTCTGAGCTCTGCCTGAATACACAGGTGCAGGATTGTATGTGTGCATGCATGTTTGAGTTGCTCTCATCACCTGCAGCCACAGGCCATATGCAGCTGGAGTGGGTTTAGTGTGTATTTTAGTTCCCTCACTTTAAAGTTTGATAGAGGCCCCAGGTGAAGACAGTGATCGATGTTTTCATTGAGAGTTTGCTTATTTAGCTTTGCAATTCCACTGCTAAGCAGGCGTTTGTGGGACACGTAAATGGAGCTGCAAACACTTGATTTATAGCACAGTCCTCCTGGCACAAGCTACAGTTAATATGCAAGAGTGTTGAGCACTCAAACACGGCCAGTGAGAGAGAAAGAAGGGGTGCTTCCTTAGGCTGGGCTGCTGTGGGCCCTGCTGCGCCTCCATGAGTCCTAGGGGCTGCGGGGAGGTGGCGCCGGGTGGTCCTGTGTGTGCATCCGGCAGGGACTGCTGGGGTGACGCGTGGAGAGCCCGACGCCAGGATGGATTCGCCACACCCGCCCCCGGGAGCCTCCCGTTTATTTCTCGTTCGTGTCCACCCCCAATGGAATGAAAACTTCCCACTTTACACCCAGTTCCTCACATTCATGCTCATGTTTAGGGTGTTTCATAAGAAGGATGTGGTAGTGACTTGCATGCATCTTTGTAAAGGTGTCTGTTGGTAGGATTCCCTGGGGTCAGGACCGCCTCTTACTGATTCGGTGCCCCCAGCACAAATACTCAGTGGACACTGATAAAAGTGATTTTAAATTGAGCTGAATTGCATGTATGCCTTTATTGGTGACTGGTGTCCTGTCACTGGAGAAGTAGCATAGGAGAACAGCATAAGCAGCTAAGGGGAGAGGTTGCAGAGAGTGGTTTTACAACCAAACTTAAACACACAAAGCCGAAGGTCTGAGGCTTATTAGACACACATCTGAGTCGTGTAGCTGCTGTGTGTAAGTGATTCCAGGGTCGTTCAAGCAAATGTTCCCTTCCAGAGGGATGACCCGTCAGTTCCTGGAATAGACCGGTGAGCTGTGGACCGTGCAGAGAGTTCTGTATAATGAAGTCTCAGCATCAGGCCCGCCTTGATGATGACCTGAGGAATGAACAGCAGTGCATGCACGTCAGAAGGGCCCCCCATGGAGGCGGCCCTGGTGTTCAATTAGGGCGATGTGTTTAAGTGTCCCACTGGATCCAGGTCAGACGACACTCAGAGCTCATGGATGGTGAGTGTGAGCTCTCTCAGCTGTGGGTAGAAAGACAGAAGGACGCTGTCTGTGGATGGTGGGCCAGCAGCCAGCAACCAGGTGGCCTCGGGGATGGATGCAGAGATAGCTCTGAGGCACCTCTGGGTTCTCCATGTGAAGGACAAGAAACCCTGGCTGCGATCCAAAAGTCTACAAGCAATAAATGCTTGAGAGGGTGTGGAGAAAAGGAAACTGTCTTACACTGTTGGTGGGAATGCAAACTAGTACAGCCACTATGGAAAACAGTGTGGAGATTCCTTAAAAAACTGGAAATAGAACTGCCTTATGACCCAGCAATCCCACTGCTGGGCATACACACCGAGGAAACCAGAAGTGAAAGAGATACATGTACCCCAGTGTTCATCGCAGCACTGTTTATAATAGCCAGGACATGGAAGCAACCTAGATGCCCATCAGCAGATGAATGGATAAGAAAGCTGTGGTACATATACACAATGGAGTATTACCCAGCCATTAAAAAGAATACATTTGAATCAGTTCTAATGAGGTGGATGAAACTGGAGCCTATTATACAGAGTGAAGTAAGCCAGAAAGAAAAACACAGTATACTAATACGGTATACTAACACATATATATGGAATTTAGAAAGATGGTAATGATAACCCTGTATGCGAGACAGCAAAAGAGACACATGTATATAACAGTCTTTTGGACTCTGTGAGAGAGGGAGAGGGTGGGATGATTTGGGAGAATGGCATTGAAACATGTATAATATCATATAAGAAATGAATCGCCAGTCCAGGTTTGATGCAGGATACAGGATGCCTGGGGCTGCTGCACTGGAATAACCCAGAGGGATGGTATGAGGAGGGAGGTGGGAGGGGTGTTCAGGTTTGGGAACACATGTAAACCCATGGCAGATTCATGCTGATGTATGGCAAAACCAATACAATATTGTAAAGTAATTAGCCTCCAATTAAAATAAATAAATTTAAATAGTAAAAAAAAAAGAAATCCTGTGGTCTCCGTCTGAAGGTGTGGCCACCGGGGTTCCCCAGTGACAGAACAAGAGGGTATGTGTGTATGTATAAATTCATGTATCTTTATATAGAAAGACTTAGATTTCTTGTGAGGAACTTTGGCTCATGTGATTGTGGGGGCTGACACAGCCCATGGATCTGCAGCCTCATGACCCAGGAGAGTCTGTATTGCAATTCAAGTCCAAAGGTAGGGAAACCCACATCCCAATTTGAGGTCAGCAGGCAGAGAAATCTCCCCTGAAGCCTTTGTGTTCCATCCAGGCCTTTGGCTGATTGCGGGGGCCCCACCCACCCCAGGAGGGTTGACCTGCTTTACTTAGCTCACCAGTTCAGATGACAGCCTCATCCAGGTTGTGTGTGGTACATACATGTACTGTAGGTTGCACAGTGTGTGTGTGTGTGTGTGTGTGTGTGTGGTGTGGTATGCACATGTATATGCATGGCAGATGTAAGTGCGTGGGGTGTGTGTGCGTGGCGCAGACGTGTGTGGTGCACACATGCTGCATGGCACGTGTGTCTGCGTTGGTGCGTGTGTGTTCACAGCAGATGCATGTGTGTTGCACACCTGCATGCTGCATGGCACATGTGTGTGTGTGCGTTGGTGCGTGTGTGTTCACAGTAGATGCGTGTGTGTGTTGCACACCTGCTGCCTGCTGCATGGCACGTGTGTGTGTGTGTGGGTGCGTGTGTGTTCACAGCAGATGCATGTGTGTTGCACACCTGCATGCTGCATGGCACGTGTGTGTGTGTGTGGGTGCGTGTGTGTTCACAGTAGGTGCGTGTGTGTGTTGCACACCTGCATGCTGCATGGCATGTGTGTGTGTGTGTGGGTGCGTGTGTGTTCACAGTAGGTGCGTGTGTGTGTTGCACACCTGCATGCTGCATGGCATGTGTGTGTGTGTGTGGGTGCGTGTGTGTTCACAGTAGGTGCGTGTGTGTGTTGCACACCTGCATGCTGCATGGCATGTGTGTGTGTGTGTGGGTGCGTGTGTGTTCACAGTAGGTGCGTGTGTGTGTTGCACACCTGCATGCTGCATGGCATGTGTGTGTGTGTGTGGGTGCGTGTGTGTTCACAGTAGGTGCGTGTGTGTGTTGCACACCTGCATGCTGCATGGCATGTGTGTGTGTGTGTGGGTGCGTGTGTGTTCACAGAGGTGCGTGTGTGTGTTGCACACCTGCATGCTGCATGGCATGTGTGTGTGTGTGTGGGTGCGTGTGTGTTCACAGTAGGTGCGTGTGTGTGTTGCACACCTGCATGCTGCATGGCATGTGTGTGTGTGTGTGGGTGCGTGTGTGTTCACAGTAGGTGCGTGTGTGTGTTGCACACCTGCATGCTGCATGGCATGTGTGTGTGTGGGTGGGTGCGTGTGTGTTCACAGTAGGTGCGTGTGTGTGTTGCACACCTGCATGCTGCATGGCACGTGTGTGTGTGTGGGTGCGTGTGTGTTCACAGTAGGTGCGTGTGTGTTGCACACGTGCTGCATGCTGCACAGCGTGTGTGCATTGTTGATGGATGTGCACAGTCTCCGCATGGGAGACAGAACATTTTGAGCCCGAGTCTGCAAGGCACCCCGGTGCCTGACTACTCCCTCCTCCTCCTGTTCCAGGTGAGGAGGCTGAGCCTGCTCGGGTGTCTCTTAGCCAGAGCAAGGCTGCCTCTGGCCTGTGGGTCTGAGCTGCCCCGACCCGAGGACGCGCCATCAGTCTCTGGCTCGCCTCCAGATGCCTGGCCTCCCAGGGGCCAGAGCAGCACCTCACAACACCAAGAGTTCTGTATGCGTTTCCCATTCATGTCACTAAGGCGTCCTTTCATGCTGCCATTTTTATTATCCCAACTTTAAAGGTGAAATGGAGACTCTGAGAATTTAAGTAAATGTCAAAACAGTCATAAAATAAGTAGCAAAATTCAAACATTAAGCTGGGTCTTCAGGCTCTAAGTCCCCTGGTCTTTCCAAGGCTCTCACAAACTTCATTTAAATTCCAAGCATTCTTACTGCTTTAATGCAGCCAAAGGCATTTTTAATTTTAAAGAGGAAGCTCATGATTCCCTTATACTCCTGGCTTTTCTTTTATTGGCTTTGAGGGGCCTGGCGAGTGCACTGCTCAGACTCATGCACACACCAGTGATGCGCTGGGCGGCCCCTTACAGAGTGATGGCCCGGGTCCCTCAGGCAAGCCCACGTCCATCCTGGGCACCAGGCTCCCTGGCAGGTCTGGGTCTGCAGCCCCCACTTGGCCATTGCTGCTCCTCCACAGGCTGACTTATAAGGTTTCTGAACGTGACTTTCTCAGGACAGGTTCCTTTGCTTCTGCCCTGTGTTCACTCTTCCTTGGCCTCCGAGGTTCAGGACTGTTGTTCCTACTGCTGTTTCCTTCACATCTTCTCCCTGCAGCCCCTGCAGAGAAATGAGCCAAGGGCCTGGGGTGCCCCTCAAGAGGACCCTTCTCCCTGAAATCCCAAGGCCAAGTGGGATGCAAGTGGGGCAGACCTGGGCTTCACCCCAGGTGCCCTCAGAGCCAGGATCCTGACCCGCCTGGCCGGGCACCCTGCCATCCAGTCATCTCATGTGGTGCTGAGGAAGCAGGTGGCCTGGCTGGCAGCAGCCAAGATCCTCCTGGCCCTGGCCAGGCCCGCAGCCCTCTTCCCATGTGCTCACCTTCCTACAGACCCCAGGTGTCTGCTCTGTCTCCTCCGCCCTCGCTGACCTCCCTTCTCGCTGACCTGTGCCTCAGCCCCAAAGAACTCGTCCTTAGCATCCCTTGGGCCCTCTTGGGGAAGCATCCTGGACTGTCCCAGGCAGAAGCCAGCACTTGGGTGCTCCAGCACATGTGTTCATCTTGCTTCAGGAGCAGATTATGTCCTGGCCCCCAGCGCCCTGAGTTCTCTGCAATGTGGGGAGCCTTGGATCTCCAGGGAATTTAAAAACCATCACAACGTGGCTACTTTCTGCTCCCCCTTCCCCCATTCCTGAATGTTTCCAGGAGGCAGAGGGGAGGTGGGGGCCTCCTTTGAGACTCCTGTGGAGACCCTGCTTCCTGGCTAAGTCTCCACAGACCCAAGGAACTGATACAACCCAAATACCCGCAGTCTGATGGCATTTGCACACAGTCCTGCTCCCTCGAGAGGCAGGTCCCGGCAACCGTGGTCCAGGGGGTCCGTGTAGCTCAGAGGCTCAGTTCCTCCCTCTCCACGTGTCTGCACTCACATGTCTGTCTGGATGCAGGACTCCCTTCTTTCACTACCCGATCCCGGTGAGGCCCGTTCTGTGGTCCTGTGGTCTTCCTTGGGCACTCTGCCCTGCTGTCCTTCAACCCACACCCTGGAGCAGTCCACACACTGCAGTCAGCACCGTTCCCAGAGGGGTTTCCGGGAGCAACGCTCCCCTCCTGTCACACAGCACACTGGAGACTCACCTGCACATCCCTGTTCTGACAGCGGAAGGGCCGTCCTCGTGGCCAGCGTTGCTTGCTGTCGTAGTTTACACTCAGGCGCATCTCCTGCCCACGTATGGTTCTGGGGCTGCGTGCAGGCATCTCCACGGCCTGGGACCACAGGAGGCTTCCGTCCCTGCACAGGCGTGGCTCTGCCCTGGGGTCTCCTCCTTCAGCATGGACGCCTGCCGTCCTTCACCTGTGGGCGTTTGCGCGTGGTTCCTCCACAACCTAGATCACCTCTGTCTGCTTGGCCCTCTCCTCCTCATCTGAGACTCAGATCCTTGTCCTCTGAACCTTTCTCTTCAGAGCATCCTCTGGTGGGTCATGAGTATCCCCCATCACACCAGAGCTGTTATCTCACGTGCCTGGCACACACGGTGACAAGCAGAGAGCGGCCGTGACGGTCAGCAGGGAGGATGGCTCCGCTGGCTCCTCTCTTTAGGAAGGTGAGAGGCCATGTGGCATAGAGCTGTGCCGGTAGCGCTTCTGCAAACACTGTGAAAGAAGGTACCAGGATTTTCACGTGAGACTCAGGAGTCTTAGGCTTCGACCCAATGCAGACACATCATGTCTTGTTTGAGTAAAACGCACAGTGAAATCATGACACAAAGGCAGGCCAATCCATTCCTTCATCACACGGAAAACCCACGTCATCATGGAAGGAAAATAACGGAGTTCTGAGATGTGAAAACAACCTGATCCCAGCCCCTAATGCACCACATCCTGACCTTGACAGGATGGCGCCCTGGGGGCTGGATCAAACTGCCTTGTCCCCCGTGAGGGCCTTGGGACCCGCAGCCCAGACCTCGCCCTCACTCTGGACTCAAGCCTCCTGAGTCACTGAGTCACAGCAGCCTCCTCCGTTTCATGATGGAGGCTCCCAGCTGCCTGCCCCGTCCCTGGACGCTCATTTGTGGTCCAAGTCACCAGACACAGCCTGAGCTTCCTCATGGCCTGTCTCTCAGGGGTTCCCTGATGGGGTGTCAGAGCCCCCAAGGCCTTGTCATCTGAGGTGTCAGCACTGGCCCAGTGTGGCTCTGGCCAGGGGCTGCATCCTCAGGGCTGAGGCCATGCTGGATAATTAGGGACCACCCAGCAGGGGCACCCAAAATGGCACACCAGTGCCCTGGAAACCGAGTCTCAGCCTCACCCTCAGATTCACGGGCCCCTTGTGGTCTTCCTCCTAGCCACTGATCACCCTCTCCTGTCCCTGGGTTCAAGAGGCTGCCTGTAGCGGTCAGTTCCAGATGGTATCCTTGTCTGTCACACCAGTTCACCCTCCGCTCAAGTTGGGCAGCATCTGGGCTGGGCATCCTGGAAGCTGCAGGAGCTGGGTCAGCCCCACTGTCCGTGGTCAGCACTGCCAGGCGCAGGCACTTTGAACTTGGGCACTGGCATTTGCTTTGAAAGGTGGTGCAGGGAGTTTCTTCATTTATCTTTTGAGGGAAGGTGGAGGGAAGACTTCAGGTGGGGCTTTGAAAACATGTCCATTAATGCCCCTCACTCCCCCACTCCACTGTGTCTTTTGATCCTGGCGTTTTGGTTTTTCTCCTTTATTTTGTAAGCCAGTATGTCTCATTCAGTATGTAATCATAGCTTTACAGTCTTGCACAGCTATTTCTTATTCTCATGCAGATATTCGTGAGAAAGGAATGGTCACAGTGGAGCATTTTGAGGTGCATTTTGACAAAGTAAATTTTCACATAATGTGACCAGACAGGTGCATCCTGTTCAGGAGGGGTCAGTGTGAAATCATGAATTTTTACAGAAGTTTAAAATAGCTTCACACAACCTGAGCCTTTTGTGCAGTTATTTACCAGGAGCAGCCTAACACAGCCTGCCTAGGGACAGAGCATTTAATCACCTGCTGCCCCGCAAGCACTTGGTGGCTTGTGAGCCGGCTGTCAGGGGGCAAGGAGGGTCAAAGCCCTAGCTTGCCCACCCAGCCCGGCTGTCCATTTTGCAGGAATCAGGCATTAGGCAGTTGTTTCTGAACCAGGATCGTACAGCTAATCTGCAGCCTGGTTTCTGGTGGTCAGAGAACATTCCTGTGGGTGGATGGATGCAGGTGACCCAGCCAGCCAGCACCTGCAGTGTTTTCATAGCCTACAGTTCACAGAGCAGCATCCTGAACCTGCTGCTCCCTGGGTCTGAGTCTCAGCTTTTCTTGGGAGGCGGCCAGGCTGAGATGTGGCCTGACACTTGCCCACACCCACTGACCAGCAGGCTGGCCTCAGCCCTTCTCTCTGTCCATCTGCAGGTCTGAGTTACTCGCTTAGAGGCTGGGAAGTCATCAACCTGAAGGGGCAGACATCAGATTCAAGACAGCTCATTAGCAAACTAAAAACTGCTTTTGAAAACTCCAGAGAACCTCTAAGAGTGTGTACCCCTGGAGAGTGCTTTTCTTCCTGTTGCATGTCTTTTCCACAAGCTCTGATAGAAAAAAATAATAGCAGCCATCACCAGTTATGGAAATTTGTTCTATTTCTAATATTCAAAGAGCTTAAATTCCAATCTGCCACCAGTGGTGAAAAGCTAGAAGCCGTGGCTCACCAATATTTTTTTTCTTTTTGCAGCCTCTTTGATTGAGATGAGCCCTCTAGCATTGGTGAAATGGCAGCCATGCATTCACATCAGTTTTCACTATGCATTCTGATGCCATAGCCACAGAGTGCAGCCTCACCCGTCTCCCTCTGTCTTCTCATTGCACGGTCACCCAAATCCCCGGTGCTGAGCTCGCACTGACAGGGTTGGAGCTGCTCGGCCTAGAGTCCTGGCTAGAGGGCAGGGCGGGGCCAGTGCAGCAGCTGCTGCAGGGTTTGCCTCCCCTCTCTTCCTGGTTCATGAAGCTCTGCTTCAGCCTCTGTAACCCAGCTTAACCTTGATTTCTGCTGCTGCTGC
This sequence comes from Aepyceros melampus, assembly GCA_006408695.1. Classification (NCBI taxonomy): domain Eukaryota; kingdom Metazoa; phylum Chordata; class Mammalia; order Artiodactyla; family Bovidae; genus Aepyceros; species Aepyceros melampus. Next base: position 39,490 of record SJXQ01010023.1, on the reverse strand, counting down.
TGCTGCTAAGTTGCTTCAGTCGTGTCCGACTCTGTGTGACCCCATAGACGGCAGCTCACCAGGCTCCCCTGTCCCTGGGATTCTCCAGGCAAGACCACTGGAGTGGGTTGCCATTTCTTTCTCCAATGCATGAAAGTGAAAAGTGAAAGGGAAGTCGCTCAGTGGTGTCCAACTCTTCGCAACCCCATGGACTGCAGCCTACCAGGCTCCTCCGTCCATGGGATTCTCCAGGCAAGGGTACTGGAGTGGGGTGCCATCGCGTTCTCCATAACCTTGACTCCTCCCACACAAAGCTCATCCAGACTCACCTTTGTAAAGTCTGGGTCTTTCCTTCCCCACCTGAGGGTAACAGAGAAGGTGTGTCAGGAGCTGCACTTGCTCCCACCTGCGTCATCCAGAGCAGCCAAGAACCACCCAAGAATCTGCAAACCACGTCTCCGAGGCTGGGTGTGTTGCAGTTGAAGTTCATAGGAAACTTGATTCACTTACAGATGGTGCCTCCGCAGCCCACCAGGCACCAAAGGTCTTTCACTTCCACCTCTTCATCTTTCTTTTTCCAAACAAGCTTTCACCATATTTCAGTCAGGATGGTTCCAGCAAATCCCACTTCTTTGACTCTAACTGTGCCCAGGTCCTCACAGCCAGCGCCAAGGCTGGTGACTTCCTGAGGACTTGCAGCCAGTAGTCTTACACAGATGAGACTTACTCCCAGGAAAGGATACAGCATGCACTGTCCAGGTTAGGAGGTGCACAGGGGCCAATCAGAGAGAATGGGTGCAGCTCTCATGGCCCTTCCCCCAGGGAAGCCCACAGCAGTAAGTCAGGACGTGACGGAAGGTATCGTCCATCAGCAGTGCTCACCCACACGTGGAGTCCAGGTCAGGTTGGCTGCCCAACGCCTGTGTGAGGACAGTGGTCACTAGAATTCCGGACCCCCAGAAGAAAAGCTGTTTTCTGGTGTCCGAGTGACTCAGACCCACAAACAGACAGAGAGAAGGGCTGAGGCCAGCCTGCTGCTGGTCATTGGGTGTGAGCAAGGCTGCCAGACCACCGCCCCCTCCCCCATTGTTCACACTGAGGCACAGTGAGCCACTCTTAGAGTTCAGGGTATGTTTGCAGCAGTTTACAGGGTGGGAGCTCTTCACCAGTCAAGTTCTCAGACATTCTTAAAGGTCAGGTTTGCAGGTAAGCCTTTCTGAAGATAGCAGCCCCAGGCCTGCTGTGTCTTCTCTGCACAGTGTGTAGAGAAAAATGTTCAAGGAGACATTTGCAGTTGTGGGTTTTTTGTCCTCAGTTTTTGAAATCAAGTGTGTACTTTCACTGAGTTGGGCTTCCCTTGTGGCTTAGCTGGTAAAGAAACTTCCTGCAGTGCAGGAGACCTGGGTTTGATCCCTGGGTTGAGAAGATCCCCTGGAGAAGGGAATGGCTACCAACTCCAGTATTCTGGCCTAGAAAATCCCATGGACTGTACGGTCCATAGGGTCGCAAAGAGTTGGACAAGACTGAGCGACTTTCAATTCACTGTCCCTTTAGGACAGCACAGATTCCCAAGGGTACGGTCACTGGGTGTGACTGCGGCCGGGTCTGGAAACAGGGCAGCCGTAGAGGGTGTGCTTCCTGACGGGGCTCCCCACTTCACAGACGGGGAGGGCCACTTGTATAAGGTCACGTGAAAGAACTAATAATACGTTTGGAGTTAATACATTATGTAGTGAAAGTTATCCGTTGATTAGATTAAAGTGACCAGAAGCTAATGGAATTGTATGAATTCTCTAAATATGCTTAAATTTCTTACTTAAACTCCAGGAAGTTAACCTTGGCTTCTGTTTTTCTGTGTTGAAAACACTGACATCTCCCTGCAAATGTTTAAGCTTAAGGTTGAGAATATAAACAAGCACAACTCAGCTTTTACACTCTAGTTTGTTTGGGCTTGGATGCCGCTTGGCATAGCACTGACCTAATCAGGAAGGGGGAGGTGCAGCTGCAGGTCAGGAAGCGCTGGCTGCTGGTCTGTGGGGCAGTCTCCAGCCCTTTCTGGGTAGAGCCTCACATCCTCTGTACCTGGGGCAGTGCCCCTTCTTGACGACTCTCTTCACTCCAATTCTCATTTTGGAAGTTTCTTTGGGGGCTGTTGATGGAAGCTTGTGTTATAGAAACTTCAGATTCAGTGCACAAAATGCCCTCTCACAGTGTGACTTCTGCTCATCTGACCGACCTCTCAGCATATGAGCCCTGCTTCACAGCCAAGGCCTCAGTTCTGTGGCTCCTGCCTCCCCTAGGTACTGTCTTCGTCCTCCTGCACATCTCCCCTAAGCCCCACGCACAGATTCCATCCATTCTCCCCCACTGGGGTTGGAAGCAGGCTTCTGTCTTCTGGATATTGGCCTCTGAGAAAGAGTGAGTTTCTAGACCATCCTTGAAACTGGCGTCTTTGACCTTGAATATCGTGTAGCATTTCAGTATCTGTTGTTGGAATTTGCATTTTCCAAGTTTCCAGTATTGAACTCAGGAAGAAGCCAGGCTCTGAATGCACAGAGCTGTCACCTCCTTCCTCTGACTTTCTTCTGCCTCAGCCCCAGAGGAGCTGAACATAGCAACACATTTGTTTCTGTAAAAAATTCTTCTCCCAGAAAACCTGCTGAGCAGCACCTTGTGGGCTGTGTAGTTAAGGAGTGGGGGGTCTCGGGCATCCCTGGTGCAGCGTCTTTGGTGGGAAGTTTACTGCTGGCACCGTTGGGTTTTTCTCCAGGTGTGTGTTACCTCTGTCTCTCTCCCCCTTGGTTTATCATATGATAGTTGACTGGAACCCACTTCGATCATCTTGCCAGAAGAATCCCATGGACAGAGGAATCTGGTGGGCTACAGTCCATGGGGTCTCAAAGAGTTGGGCACAACTGAGCGACTAACATGTCTTTTTTCCACACTCATGATTCTGTCTGTGATGTGTCTGTGGAAACTCTTCTCCCATGCTCCAGTTGGGGACGAGGAGTGTACTGAGAAAGTGAGGCTGGCTTGTGGGGATCAGATAGTCACTGCTCCCTCACTGCTCTGTAATCTCTGGGTGCTTGGCTCTCTCATTCTTAAATTGTCAGGAATTACCCCCTGCAGGGCCATCACCCCTCCCACTGCACACACACACCCTCCCACTGACACCCCAGCACCACCATTGGCTCTTGTACCTGCTCGGAAGGCCCCGGGGAAGCCAGCCTAGTCCCAAGGATGTGAAAATAGGATAGTGGCCCCCAGACCCTGGCAGGCCTGTCTGAGCCACAGGTGGCCTGGGCCTGTGGTGGCGGGGGAGGGATTATGGCTGCCAGTATGGCCGTGACCTCATCCCTGGGCAGTGCCTGCTCTGGCAGGACCTGTGACCGTCTGCTGTGGGCAGATCAGTAATGTGTCTCATGCCCTGAAAATGTGCTGGGCGCCTGAATGATTTAATGCCTCTCTGTGAACAATGCTTGGTCTTTCACTCTCGCAAGCATGTGAGACACTGAACGGCTGGGTCAGCTTTCTTCCTGCTTCTATTTCCGGGTTAAATGGGCTTTAGCGCGTCTCAGTGGAGAGCTGAGTGTGCCACAGTACAGTTCTCAGCATCAGGAGAGCCAGTCTCCATAAAGGCCTTGGAGACATTTTGTTAACCCTGTGGGTTCTAGACCCAATTTCTTGGCAGAAGAATGCACCACCTTGATTATACCCGGAGATGGAGCCGCGGCTGTGCTTTGCTGAAGCAGCCATGAAGAGATACCCCATGCCCAAGGTAAGAGAAACCCAAGTAAGATGGTAGGTCTTGCAAGAGGGCATCAGAGGGCAGACGCACTGAAACCATACTCACAGAAAACTAGTCAGTCTAATCACACTAGGACCAAAGCCTTGTCTAACTCAATGAAACTAAGCCATGCCTGCAGGGAACCCAAGACGGGCAGGTCATGGTGGAATAAACCTTATTTTAAAGCTTTTGAAGAATGAAAAAAACATTATCCCTGTATACTTGTATTAATATTTTTCAGTTAGATTAGAAATTCAATGCCTATAGGAATGGAAAAATTACACAAATACTAGTGATTACATCTAATGAGAAGGCAACAATTGACAGGATGAACTTTAAAAAATATAACGCATCTGTCCTTTGCTGTACATAATTTTCAACTCCAAAAGTACACCTCAAGTATTAAAGAGCTTCCACTTGGAGTGAAGGACAATGGAGAAGTAATTAAATCCTCTTACCAATTAGTGTTAAGCATGTCACAAATTTGACCCTGGAAATGATGCCTATAACCATCTTCAAACACAATCTATAAAATTAAAAAATAGGTAAAATCTAATTTTAAATTTTTAACTTTTTTGGCTGAGTCCCTTTGCTGTCCACTTGAAACTATCATAACATTGTTAATTAGCTATACCCCAATATAAAATAAAAAGTTTAATTAATAAAAAAGACAAAGTTGGAGCATTTAAGAAGAGATGATTTACAATGTTTGAAATGTCTTTGTGAAAAGTATCTTGTGTATACATCTGGCATTTCCAAAAATCTCTTTTGCATTGCTTATTAAAGGAACATTTCAGCAATCTAGTAAAAAAAAATATATATATATGTATATATATATATATATATATATATATAGTACCTTTACAAACAACATCTAGAGAGAAGTAAGCTGTGTGATGAATGAACTCAACACCTTCCATCAGAGAGTTCATACAGCCAAGTGAGATTCTAGTACAGGAGTCTGGCAGTTCATCAAAGAAAGCATCCACCTATGAGAAGAAGAAACATTTACTTCACACATAACAAAAGTTTAAAAATCAGAAACATATGCTCAAATCATTGTTGTTTAAGAAATAGTTTAGATAACTATAACAAAGTGGTGAATATATTTTACGTAGCAAACATATCATAGACATGAGATGACAAAATAATGCCTGAGCCTCATATATTTTTAATTTTATGTTTTAGAGCAGTTTAGGAAAATTAAGCATCAGTTCAGTTCAGTTCAGTAACTCAGTCGTGAGCTTCCCATATATTTCTTTTCTGCACTCACAGTTTCCCCTGTTACTAGTATCTTGCATTTGTTCAATCAGTACATTTGTTCGATTGATGAATCAATATTAATTATATTTAATTAAAGTCCATAGTTTAAATGAGGGCTCACACTTTGTGTTATACTGCTGTATATTTCTAAAAATGTGTCTGAAAACATTATTTGTGCACCAACAAATTAAATTCACTGACCATATTAGATGCAAAAATAAAAGATACTATTCCTGCCTGTACGAATTCGTAACCAAAGGGGAGTAAAATGCAAAAATAATGAATTCAAAGCAAGTATGACAAATAGTAAAAATATGTGCAAAAACTGGCTTTTGGGAATTCCCAGTAAGGAAAGAATTTATGATTCATAGAATACAGGACAATTTCTTGCAGAAAATGGGATTTGATCTAGGCTGTGAAAGAAGAGAAAGATTTTACTAGCAAATGAGAATAGGGTTGAGGACAAGGAAGATAGCAAAGGAGGAGAGAAAACACATGGCAAAGTAGTGAACAAGGAGGAAAATCATAAGATTTCAGATCATGGCACTTGGTGGGAGAGTGCTATAAAATATGACAAAAAGTTGGGAAAATAAAGGCGGGGGGCATAGCTCTAAAAGACAAGTCAAATTAGGACTTAATTTGTCTACAACAGAGAGGCATTCAAAAGTTTTATTACTGAAAATGAAAAGGTCTTTATATTTTTCTTTGCTAATTACACTAATAATACATGTTCATTGTACACAAAATACAAGGCAGAGAAAAGAAAAAAGCAAAAACCAATTATACATAATCTGTACACCCAATACCTTTCTAAAGATAAGCATTGACCATATTATATTCTGGTACTTGCCCTGCTCCAGATGTTTTTACCATGCATAAATATCTATGCACTATTTGAAGGAAAATTTAATAATATATATATTACTAATGCACCCTCAAATGATCACAAGTATGTCAACAATTCATAAAAGCACCATGACTAAGGAATAAATGTTACCCAGGAGGGCAGGAAAGGGGATTTTTGCTTTTTCATCCTAGAGTTAGAATTATTTCTGTATTATTTTATGTGTATATAAAACTTTCCAAATTTAGAGAAAGTTTATATTAAGCACTCAGTTGAGAGCTGTTATCTAAATAATAGAGATACTACTACTAATAATAACAACATATACCTTAACCATTTAATGACTTAATTTGTCTACAACAGAGAGGCATTCAAAAGTTTTATTACTGAAAATGAAAAGGTCTTTATATTTTTCTTTGCTAATTACACTAATAATACATGTTCATTGTACACAAAATACAAGGCAGAGAAAAGAAAAAAGCAAAAACCAATTATACATAATCTGTACACCCAATACCTTTCTAAAGATAAGCATTGACCATATTATATTCTGGTACTTGCCCTGCTCCAGATGTTTTTACCATGCATAAATATCTATGCACTATTTGAAGGAAAATTTAATAATATATATATTACTAATGCACCCTCAAATGATCACAAGTATGTCAACAATTCATAAAAGCACCATGACTAAGGAATAAATGTTACCCAGGAGGGCAGGAAAGGGGATTTTTGCTTTTTCATCCTAGAGTTAGAATTATTTCTGTATTATTTTATGTGTATATAAAACTTTCCAAATTTAGAGAAAGTTTATATTAAGCACTCAGTTGAGAGTGTTATCTAAATAATAGAGATACTACTACTAATAATAACAACATATACCTTAACCATTTAAGAAAGAAAGGCACAAAGGAAATTTCAATGTTTTCCATCAACCAAGTTATATAACAAAAATCCATACTTTATAGTGAAACCAAGCAGGACCCTGTGGGCCTTTCCAGGGAACAGACCCTCTGTCCCCCTCTCCCTGCACCCTGCCTCTTGTTTGTAGAGAAGCTTTAGCTTCCTAAGCCTTTTCCAACTTCCAAAGAGCAAATTCATCAGAGAAGTAAGAAAACACAGAAAGGAAAACAGTCAAGTAAGACAAAATAATTGTTTAGCCATAAATCAGGGCCCTTCAGTTCCTCCACAAGGACTATAGATAATATTCTGAGCCATAGCCTTTGAGCTTTTCAGCAGATACTGAAACTCCCACCAGCCGGCAGAAGTTAATTGCATGCTGACCACCAGCACATAGACCTCAGACCAGTTGGAACCATAAGGTTAACGATGTTGACTTCTGAAATACCGCCCAGTTCCTCATCACCAACCAATCAGAAGGATGTCCACGAGCTGATTAGGCACACTGCTCCCCCTCTTCCCTAGCACGAAAGAAACTTGAAATCTACTCTGAATTAAGATTGTTCCTTAGGGCATTAGTCTGCCACCTTCTCGGTTTGCTTGCCTTCCAAATAAAGTCGATTTTCCTTGCCCCAACACCTTTTTTCTAGACTTACTGGCCTGTAATGGGATGAGTAGAACGAGCTTGGACTCAGTTACAGTAGGAGACAAAATTGGTTGGAACACATAATATATATAAATATGTTGACAATGGTTTAAATTATCCTAAAAGCAAAAAGCTTATTTTTAAGAGTTTATTTATGTGTCCACTCTGAGTGGCTTTGGGGATCTTAGTTCCCCAACCAGGGATTGAAACTGGGCCCCTTGCTGTGGAAGCGCCAAGTCCTAACCACTGCTCAGACAGGCTGAATAAATAGAAACAAGGTTGGAATTCTCCCCAGGAAAAAAGACAATTCCAAACTTATCTTACTTTGATTGCTTTCAATCCAGGAGATGTTTGATTTTCCTCCACAACGGCAGTAACCTTTTGCCCAACTTTCAGAAGCACATTGCCAGTCACAACATCACTGCTGAAGTAGATCAACTCATCGATCAAGCCATAGTTACTACAGAACTTTGTCACGACTCCTTGCACAGTTTTTGGCTTGGTGTGACCTAAGAAATGAGTAAAGGTTTCATTATTCTCCAAAGCAAACACACATTATAAAGAAGCCCTACCAGAGGAAGATGGGCTTCCCAGGTGACTCAGTAGTAAAGAAACCGCCTGCCAATGCAAGAGACTCAGGAGGTGCCTGTTCAATCCCTGGGTTGAGATCATCTGGAGAAGGAAAATGCAACCTACTTTAGTAGGTTGAAAAATCCCATGGACAGAGGAGCCTGGCAGGCTACCATCCATGGGGTCACAAAAAGTCAGACACAGCTGAGTATGCATGCGTAGGTGATACCAAAAGAAGATAGAGCGGAAAATGAATTAAATCTAAAAATAAATTGGGTTAGATTTAAGATACAGATGACAATGAGAGTAGAACATAGTGGTAAAATGTGCAGGATTTGGGAGGCAAGAGTACTTAAATTGAAATGCTGGTTCCACCATTTATTTCTGTTTGGCACACTGGCTCCATGCCCAAGGCAGTGGGGCTCTGAGGTGAAGAAAGCTGAGTCTGGAGCCTGACCTGATTTCGAATCACACAGCTCTTCCCCCTTACTTAAATCTGTGTAATCTGGGGTTCATTTCTTACCCTCTCTGAATTCATTTCTTTTTTTTTTTAAGGAGGAATTAAAAACATTTTTATCTGTGTATTCAGAATCACACACAAGTTACCTTTACAGTTCAATTTACTATATAGAATTTACTATATAGAAATCATTTGGGTTTTATATTTTCAGTTAAATTCTGAACTTACAATATTGATATTAAAAAAAGACATTGTTACATTAATTCAGTACTTTTTTTAGCATACCAAATTGAAATACATTAAGATCAAACTTTAGATTTATGGCAAACAGTCTTCAAATACAACACAAACATTTTTTAAAGTTACCAAATCATTCACATGTGGTACTTGCAACTCTGAGCTGTTATACACAGAATAGCTCTCCTTTAAATACGGCAAAACCGACATGCCATGAAGCTCAAAGTTGTATAGCCAAGCCAAGGACTCAAAGTTGTACCATCTCTTAAAAGATTTGGCATTTCTGAACCAAAAAGCACAACATGTAAAGAAGGTTAGGAGCAATTCCTCCTCCTCATTACAGTTAAAAAAAGTTGCATGGTAGCTTGGAATTTTGCATAAAACCCCACATTATACCTTGGAAAATTCCAAGGGTAATTAGATGACAACGGATTGGAGTCCTTTTTCAATTAATAGAACCCATAAATTCAAATGGGAATTAATCAAATCAAAAATATTAAGCACCTACTGGTTTAAGAGATTGAAATTTATTAGATTCATGATCAATTTCTTTTCACCTTGAAATCAAGGTGTAAAAACCAGCTATTAAGTGCATTCCAAACTTCTCCTATGTAGCACACGCAGAATTTTCTGTCCATTGGCACCAAAGTGAAGTCACATTTCCTCTTGGGAGACAGAAATTCCACATCTGAACATAGAATAAGTTAGGAAAAAATGACCCCTGTTGTTTACTTTATTACTATTGTGATTCTGAGATCTAGGATTACTAATGTACTAGCCATGAACAACGCAAATTCCTGGCAACAACTGTCAGGTTAGTGACTCTAACTCACTTCCCCAATCACCATAAAATTTTAGTATGAAAAGAATGAAAACTAATTACACTAAGCTGTTGAACAAATGGGAAATAACAGGAAACTAGTGAACAACAAAACAAACCCTAATTTGAAATCACTGCAATCGAGAAACTGAAAATAGGTGTGCTTCACCCCATCCCCCTCACAGCTCTGAATTTAAATAATATTCCGTGCAAAGGAGCGTCAGGTTTCTGGATATAGATGTAGCCCTTCTTTAAGATTTAGTGCGCAGCAGAGTTTTCTGCATTTCCCTCCCCAAAGTTTATTCCAAGTATTTAATAGAATCTTCCATTTCAGCCAAAAGATTTGCGATTCAAAGATTTACTAAGGTACTCTATGCATTCTATCTATACAGAAACACCTATTAATTATTACAATTGGTTTATGCAGGATAACNTGTGTACAGGTGCAAACACTGCAGCAATTGGGTCCCAGGTTCCAGCCTATCTCATCACCACAAAAAATAAGATAATTTTATCAAGTGATAGAGGCATTAACTAGCCTTATTGTGTAAACATTTCACAATATATACATATACCAAATCATCACATTTTACACCTTAAACTTACAATTTTATATGCCAATTATATCTCAATAAAGCTGGTGGGAAAAGGTTGTTATAAATATTAACTGACACATACATATCAACTGCTTAGAACTGTGAGTGCCTCCCACCGGTTAGAGCTTATATGTTAATTGCTATCATGGTATCTACATCTAGACAGTCTAATATATCAATTATGGTATATAATTTTACTGTAATCAACAACAGCATGAACAGCAGATCTGGAAATTCTTGAGCAACTCACCAGACAAAGCACATAAAGAGATCTGGGGATTTAATTCTAGCCCAAATGTGTATCTGAATCACTTGGGTTTATTTTATTTTATTTTTGTGAACAAACACAGCTAGTAAGCCATAATTTGGGATCTGAACCTAGAGGTCAGCCTGCAGAACCCATGCTATGAACCACAATGCCTTAGGTGCTTGACCAAAGACTTGGGTGAACAGACTGGGGAAGGCTAGGGAATACCTTGATTATAATAGATTATAGAATCACAACCCAAGAAAATCCTGAAAATTTGGAAAAAAAAGAAAAGAAAAAGAAAGAGGAGGAGTCACATTTATTATTTTAAATCATAGCACTGAAAAAAGAGGAATACAAGAGAGACAGCTTCCACTCAGGCACATGATAACTTGTCAAAGACTCCTGTGTTGTTCCTTGGATAAAACGGAGGGAAATTAATGGATGATGCAGTGTGAGCTAAAAGCTAAGCAGCAGCCTCCCAGTGCAAACTTCGCTAAGACTCAGCCACCTCTCTGGGGCTCAAACTCCTGCAGAAGCTGCAGGGAGATTCGGGCACCTGGAAGCCGGGGCCCTGCTGAAGCAATAATGCTGCTGAAGAGCCGTCTCTGGCAAATTGCCACCCTACGCGAGCGCACAG